>ML795986.1:291836-303337 GCA_009831015.1 Picea engelmannii
AGGCCTTACAACTTGCCTCTTCAACCACAGCCTGAAAACCTGCTTCTTCAACCAGTTTCAACCCAATTTCCGCAAGGTGAGGATAACAACAACAACAACTGGTCAATTCCACTCAGGAAAAACAGAAGGTAACAACCCAAAGACAGTTTGGGTACTGAATCAACTCTGCAAGAGAGAATAGGCTGGACTCACAGCGTACACAGGTGACACGACTCAATCCATAGGTTTGCCACTGGTTTCAGGGTGCGTGACAAGGAATCAATGCAAAGGTCGAACATAGACTCAGACGGTTCATTCGACTGATACCTCGGCTTCTCAGGAAAACATTACGATTTTCTGGTTTCCAAGCTGCATGAGGGTATGCAGAGGTCGAATACAGGGGCCACGGGATTCACGATTCAGACAATAGACGGTTGAATGGAGGAGGAACCCCCCCCCCCCCAGACTCAGGTGGCGGATCAAGGAATGAAGGACGAACCCCCAACACGGCTTACTTCTCTGGTTAAATTGCATGCGCTCGGGTTGACACTTGTCACCCATGAAGCTCGTTCCTTCCCATTTGGAAGTCACTCATCCTTCCAAAGAACTTAGGATAAAACATCACATTTCACGTGGCTTTTGGAATAATATTAAAATATTATTCCCAAGGACTTAAGCCCCTAGGCTCAACACTTAGCCTCTCTTTCCAATCTTCCAACCCCCAATCCCTTACCCACTCTATGGAAGCTTAGTCCCCCGTCACTCATTCATCGTGGTCGGTCTGCACGCAGTGGTGTTTATATTTTTAACAATGTTATGCATGATTACATATATAAAAGTAGGCTCCTGGCCTTAACACTTAGGCCCTCCGACCTAATAACACATAAGCCCACCAGCTTAGATAAACTTGGCTCACCAGCCTATAAAACATAATTACAATTCATAATGCAAGCTCTATACTTCATAGACATGATTTACAACAGGGCTTGGCCTTGGGGACATTACAATCAATCCCTCTAGGCCTTTAGCCCCTTCTTCACATAAAATGAGGGATAACCCCTTCTTGGGTCAATACACCCTAAAATCCCAAGAGATAAGAAAATGGGGGGAAATAGTGATGAAAAGTGGTAAGTATGGCTGAGAACGGTACGATGGCTCTTCAAGGGAGTTCCTAGTAGCAAACCCATCCCCAGGGAAGACCACTTACTAGGGCATAATGTCGACCACCCAGGTGATGCAGGGCAAAAGGCATAATGTCCAAGCATATATCATGAAATCTAAAGAAATCTATGGTACAACATACTTAAATTCCTCAAATATTGAAATGATGATCACCATAATAATGACTTGTACCTCATGGAGCAAGGCCAACTGCCTTCCGAAAGCCAGTTGGTCTGGTGGATGCCATCTGAAAATATACGACCTTTCTGGTGGTGAGGAGGGTCTCTATCTGTGCAAAAGGATACTTCTAGTCATGTAGTCTCCCGACACTCCATATCTGCAACCTGAGGGCCTCAAGACATAATCTCCTTAGTTACCCTCAAAATGTGGATAAAAGGTTGGTAGGTTTTTGTATTTAACTCATACCCATCTTGTTATTTCCTTTGTCGTTGGTCTTGTTGCCCAATATATGAAAACACCTCGTGAGAGCCATTAGAAAGCAACATATAGGATACTTCGGTATATCTGGGGTACATTTCAATTTGGGATACATTATAGTTTAGGGGGACTTATTTGTTGGTTAGTTTCACTGATTTCGATTGGGATGGTGACCTTGATGATCAAAATTCTATTGCTGGATATGTTTTAAGTTTTGGTTTCGAACCTATCACTTGGGATTGTAAGAAGCAACATGCCCTTGCTCTTTCTTTAGTAGAAGACAAATATTGAGCCACAATAATTAGTGCAAGTCAAGAAGCCCTTTAACTTCAATATATTCTTTTAGAGTTTGGATTCCAATAGCAACCTCTAACCACACTTTGGTGTGATAATCAAAGTGCTATTTAGCTTGTCAAAGATCTAGTTCAAATCAACACAACAAACACATTGAGCTACACATGCACTTCATTATAAAGGTTCTTTAGGATTGCATTCTTGAAGTGCTCTATTGTCATACAAATGATCAATTTGTAGACATTTTCACAAAAAATCTTACAAAAGAAAAAATCTCCAAGCTTTTATCTATGTTAGGAGTTCATATTGTTGTCATTAAGGGGGATAGGCTCTAATGCCTCCTTCCTTCTCCTATTGTGTCACCTTTGCAAATCCTTTAATATCCCAAGTTGTTCTTAAGGGGGCATGTTATGACAATTAAACACTTAGGAGTTAGTTAAGTTAACTTGGTCTAATGTGTCATTAGGTAAAGTATGTTTCTTTAGTGTGCTTTTGTAATTATCTAATTCCCTGGTCATGAGTATGTTCTAAATATAAAGT
Organism: Picea engelmannii; assembly: GCA_009831015.1. Taxonomy (NCBI): domain Eukaryota; kingdom Viridiplantae; phylum Streptophyta; class Pinopsida; order Pinales; family Pinaceae; genus Picea; species Picea engelmannii. The sequence goes on from ML795986.1 coordinate 294,249, forward strand.
AATTCTATAATTCATCTTCTCCTTGATACTAATGGCACTTGATTCATGGCTTAGGACCCGATTGGTTCATCTTTATTTAAAGAACATGAAGGGTCATTTGTTGATGATTGATTGTGAGAGATTCGTATGTACACTATTTTTCTTTTGTGCTAATATATTGCGTCAAGTGGACACATTGGTTGGGGTTGTGGATTGTTCCCTCTTTGTGGTTTTTAACCACATAATACACTAGTATATTGATCTTTGATTTGGTTATGTGAGTAGTTGTGTTAAGGTATTCAAAATGTGTGGATATACCTTGTTTATCGAACAAAGAGGACATGACCATCTTGGTAAAAAATCACTCCATATAAGACATAGGAGCCCTAATGTTTTATGTATACCATATGCTACAACTACTTCAACAAAGGGTGCTCGAGCACCCATGTCCATGGGCCCTGGAATGCATGAGACGCTAGATGACAACATTTCTCATTTATGCTTGATTTTATCACTAAGAACTAAAGGTTAAATGACACTATTGGTGCTTAATTGCTATAGGTGTGCATGTACCAACAATTCATTGAAGTGCCATGTTAGTAGTGGTGGACTAGAAAAATAAAACTCTCCACACTTTTCACAAAAAGTATGCAAAAACCTCTTCTTCCAATTGTGAAGGATTTAGCATTTTTTGTCAAAAATTTTGGCCTATTCATTAACACTTAAAACCCTCCCTAATAGTTCATTTCCTAGTAGTGAGAAATCCCTTTTGTCCCTTAATAACACCTTGGGTAAGTTCATTACACAAGCCTAGAAGTAGGGAGGGGGACCACCACCACTTATGCTTGAATATTCATTTGCACAAATTTGAGCCAAGGTCTCAATGATAAAATTGTTTTGGTGTGTGAGAATCATGGTTGGACACAACTTCTAGATTATGAACATATTTCTTTCCATTCTATGTTTTGTTTAAGCATGTGCACGTAGTAGTTTTTTCCCTAAAGGCAAGGGTCTCTTAGGGTAAAACATAGACAAATATAAAACCCATGTGTTGGAAGGACAAAGAGCTAAATCACTAATGGGTGGCTCCATATATAGATCCAAAGGCACTTGAGCCTATAACTTCTACAGGGGACCTCACCACACCCACTTAAGGGGCTGGGGTAGACTAGTACATAAACAACTAGGGAGTCAACCCTACCACTATAAGTTTCCCCGTGTAAACGTGTCATTGGCTCCATCTACAGATTCATACAACTTATACTAGGAAGATTAACCCATCCTTATCATCAATCCAGATGATGCAAAATAATTATCGCCATTTGAGACTTCAACAATTCTAACAAGTCTATTGGTTAAATATAGAAGAAAAGTGGAAGAAAAGCACAACTCATCAACATACATAATCCTATGTTGGGAGAGTTAGTATTAAATGGCCTTTATGCACATTTTGTAAAGCAACAAAGCTAGTATGTAGCATTTGAAAAAAACAAAACCAGTATGTAGCATTTGTCAAACAAGATATGTTGTCTATCCTTTACATACTAATAGAAGATTAAATATTGAATAAATAACCTTGAATCTCAATTTTAAATTGTAGGAATAAAGTTCAATTATCAAACTTGAGTATGGTGAAAAAGATTATAAATTCTTTATAATAACTATAAATTCACAAAATCCTTTATATAAACATAGTTAGTTATAATTTAAAAAATGCAAAAGAGAAATGTATAAAAGATCACAATGTAATTTAGTTTAATTTTTAAAATGTAATATAGTTTAATTTTAAAAATGTAACATTGAAGAGAAATGTATAAAATATCAGTTTAATTTAATATTGATATTTATAAGTTACTTACCAAACTTGACCACTGAAAATTGGAGAAGTGCATAAAGCAACTTTAAAGATATATGGAAAATGTAATGTTAAAGATAAATGTATAAAGGATCACAATGTAATTTAGTTTAATTTAATATTGATATTTATAAGTGACCAAACTTGATAAATGAGAATTGGAGAAGTGCATGAAGAAATTTTAAAAATAGTGGCGAGTGCTTATATTAAGGCTTGGTATTGTACAAAGATGAGAAACTATAACATTAAGTCTAGCCAAACACTAAGCTTAGCCAAGCACTTAAAGGAGAATATATAAGAATGTAGTTTTTCTTAACATTTGAAATTGAGAATAGGTGAATAATATATTGTAATGAATTTCTACTTTAAATAAATGATTGTAATTTAAACATAATTGTAGATGTGATATGGTATTGAATAATTTTTTAAAAATTTATAAAATTTATATATTTAAATTGATTTAGATAATATAATATTAAGTTTTCATTGAGAGTATGTACTAAGAAGAAAAAGATTGCAATTCTTATATAAATTAAAAGTTTTTTTTTTCTTTTTCTTTTTTTGATTGAAAATATGAAATATTATATTAAAAGCGTTGTAGCATAGATAAATTACAATGCATATAAAAGATGTTATATATGAAATATATATAAAAATTGTAGCTCTTGTGAGCCACCTAAAAAGATTTGAAAATGTTTATAAATCTAATATTTCAACTATTGTTTGCAATACATTTCTTGTAAAAAATACTTAAGATCCTAATTATTTTGAAAAATATAAAACTTAGTGAAATGCATGATGATTGTATGCCTCCTCTTATCCCACATTGGAAGGAAGTGAATTTTGTTGCTCTATTTTTATGGTGTCTTTCAATTGGTGTACTATTTCCTCATTTTGTGATCCTCTTGCATCAAATTTGTTGAATCCCTATGATTTGATGTTGTGGACTGAGCATCTTTTCCAAGATTAATGATCATGTTCCTTAACATGGTGCACTATACTTCTAGAATATCAATATTTTGTTTATATTAAACCAACTCATTCATAATTACTGCATTTTGGGAGATGTAATTGCATTCATTGTCTTGAACCTTAGAAGTCACTAAAAACAAAAAGGTCCCATTCCCTTGAATGCCCTCTTGATGCCTCCTTAAGGCCCTACAAATTTCCTTAAGGTCTTGATAGTCCATTTCCTCTAGAGGTGTAATAAAGGAGAGCTAGGCTAGAATTTGGCCAAACTAGACAAGATATAAAGAGTATTCAACAAGCAGAAAAGCTTGGAATCTTGATTCCTTTAGAGAGAAATTGCTCCACTAAAGCCAAAGAAACAAAGCTCAAAAATAGACTTGCTAAGAGCGATTTATGAACTTTCCAAAATACCAAGCTATAGCTCCAGGATGAATTGGAATTTATAAGGCACAATGCCCTTCGAATCCAACAAGAATTTCCACAAAACATTCTTCAAAGAATCGTAGCCAGCACCAACTAAGAAAACCTGCAATCCATATTCCCATAGTACAAACCAAAGAAACAGAGAAGCACTTACCCAATTGGTTCTAGGATGATTGCTTGTTCACCAATTTCCTTTGCCAATTTTGAATAAAGACTAGAGCATAATCCCACTTTGTTCTTGGTAATCCATGATGGTAGATTCAAAGGCCTAGACATAAATGAATTCTTGCATGTGAAGGCAATGGATTTGTGTCCTTTCCGATCCTCACCCTATTGTTAAAGGATGGTGTAATGAAGTTTTCCACAAGGTTACTAAATGCTAAAGAGACATGTATTAAATCAAGCAACCGCTCGACTTCATATCTCAAGGTGCTTGGGGGATGATAAAATACACGAAACTCATTTTTTCAAGGTTCCTTAGCTTAAATTTATGGCTTTGTTGGCCAACAAATTAGATTGCAAATTTAACTCCCGTAAGACTCAGAAGAAATATATTTTATTCAGACTAAGGGCCCCCTTATTAATCTGGGCGATGATTGATACAAACTTATTATTTACAAAGATTGATTATGAGATCATCGTATTTATGATGAAACTAAAATCCCCTATAATAATTAAAGATTGAACACTGCATTTCTTTACAATAAAAAAACCTTAAAATAAAGTATAAATTTCTGCTTGATTATTCGTAGCTATTCCAAGGCCTCAAGTGAAAGATGCTTCTGTTTTTCCTTTAAAATCTAATAAATTCCCTCGAACTCTTGCCAACCCTATATAAATCAAAACCCTATATAAATCAAAAGTTTTTCAACATTGCAAATTTATAGAAAAAACAGCTAATGCTACGAGTATATTATTTAAACAAGTCTATTATTTAAACATAGTAACATTCTATTTATTAATATATATTTTGTAAAATAAAATATTAAAAAAAATTTAAGATATCTCGATCCATATGTAAACACCTAAACAAGAGCAGGTTTCGTTCCCCTAACTAAACTAAATTGAGAAATTTGTATGATAAAATTTAAAATTTATATAGACAAAATATTGCATCTCATTTTGCCCGTGTGAATAAAGTATGTTAGAAATGCCGCTTAAACCCCGAAGGATGGTAATTCACGACATTCATCTGCCCTCTTATCCATCTCCTCCCTCCGCATTTTGATGATATTTCCGCCGAGCAGAGAGCAGAGGAGGCAATCAGCACAATAATGGCCATAGCATTGCATTCACATTCGTTGCTCGGCAGTGGGAGGACTGCTCGTAGATTAGTTCCCCTCTTCGTCTTCTCCACTCACAGGCCATTTTCACATCCAAGAACCATTTATTTTCGAAGAGAAAATCCTCTTCTCACCGCACAAGTCTATGGCATATCCTGCAAGCGTCTCACAGGTAATCTTAAATACAGCTCCGGAAATTCAAATAAGCACAGTCACTGCTGTTCGCTTTTATTTAACACATAAATTTTGGTCTCCAGCAAAAGCCGCAGTCAATGAAGTCTTCTCGGCACCGGAACTATCAAAGAACTTTGATTTCACTGCTGAAGAGCGAATATATAATTGGTCAGTAGTACAAGTTCTCATCCATTCAATTATCATTAAAAGATTTCACCAAAATTAATATTATCGAATATATTTTCATATTTTGTTTATGTTAGCGTCAAGTGCGTTTTTATTTATTTATTTCTATTTGTAGGAACCCGTGAGAACCGCGGCAGGTTACTGTTCCCTTAACATTTTTTTCCTTCCTTTCGAACAATTGCCAACATGCTCACGAATACATCTCCAAAGCCAATTATTTGAATTTGTTGAAATAAGGGGCGCCTTGCACATGTAGATAAATAAAGTTAATTTGAAATACACTGCCAACATGCTCACGAATACATCCCCAAAGCCAATTATTTGAATTTGTTGAAATAAGGGGCACCTTGCACATGTAGATAAATAAAGTTAATTTGAAATACAATTTAGCTTAAAGCTCTTCCTTCTCACAGAAAGCGATGAAGTCAAAACAATTTTGACTTTATGTCACCAAGTTTTGTCTAATCTTGGTTTAAGAAGTGCAATCAGATCAGATTTAAACCGGTACGACAGAATCAACAAAATTTATTTTGCCTTAACATTTCTTCCAATGGAAGCAATATTTAAAAGTCCAAGAGAATTGCGACAATGGAGAAAGACAGAGATGAATACATGGCAAATAAAGGATTACTGGATTGCTACGAAGAAGACTTGATTCGACACATAGTAGAAAGTATATTTATACATTTTGCCAAATGACTCTACATATCCCTATGACTGTGCACATCCTATCGACATGTCAACTTAAGCCTGCGTTACTCTCTATTGTTGATGTTATTTGTGACTAATTTTCACACAATAGATCTTTGTACCATAAGGCATATTTACATTATGTTACATCAATACGAGCATTACTATTCCATCACACTCTAACCCCCCTCCTATAATGGTTATATTGACCACCACACTAAGCATGTCCTTGAATTTTTCAAACTCTGTCTTTTCCCAGAGGTTTGGTAGAGGTTCTTGCGACTTGGTTTTGTGTAGCACAATATGTCAGCTCAATTTCTTCATCTTGCACTTTCTCTCTATAAAATGTTGCATGTCAACGAGTTAGGTTCAAGCATGAAAGATCGGATTCTTCACCAATGTTATTATGCTTTGGTTGTCATAGAATAACTATGTTGCCTTATCTTGTTGAGCCTATAATGCAATGATAATTCTATTCAACTAGATAACCTTATATGTTGCAATTACTGTTACCTTGTGTTCTGCTTCTGCTGATATCAATGCCAGAGCCAGTTGCTTCTTGCTGAGCCATGGAATTGCATTTGTACCTAGGCTAAATGTGTAGCCTGATGTAGACTTCCTGTCATTTAGCAATCCTCCCTGTTTGAATTTGTGTAACCTGTCAGTTTGCTTTCATCCTCTTTCCTGAACAAAATTCCATAATCCAAGGTTCCCTTTGACATAATCCAAGGTTCCACAACATAACTTAAATTTGGCCTGGTGTTTGTTAGATAAATTAATCCTTTAAAAACTTGTCATTCAAAGTTCCATCCACCTGCTTTGACTCATCCCCTATAGACAACTTTGAACTTGTTTCCATTGGTGTTGATGAAGCTTTACACCCTGCCTATAAACTTCTATGCATATTTTACTTGAAAAATAAAAATTGAATCTTTCTTCTTCCAAAACTCAATTCATGAACAATATTGCAATAATCCCAGATGAGTCATCTTAAACGTTCTTTCGAGTTATTTCTTCACTTTATCAATTAAATTAGCAATTCCTATGATTCTATGATCATCCACATACACAATCACATGTACAATGTCATCTGTTTTATTTCTGGCACACAGTTTTGTGTCTAATGTGCTCCTCTTAAATCTATTGTCAGTGATGTGATTTTCAACCTTCTTGTACCATGAATGGGCGACCTATCTTAATCAATGTTGATCTTTTGGCTTATAAACAAAATGTTTATTACCTTTGATCTCGAAACCTTACATCCGTTGCATGTGAACATCTTGTTCCAGGTCATGATTTAGGAAGGTGCTGTTGACATCCATTTGGTGCAGCTTCCACACAATCTGTGCTACTAGTGCTATCATCAGCATGATTGTTATCATTTTGGCTGTTGGAGCAAATGTCTCATCATAGTCAATTTTCTACTCTTGTGTAATTTTCTTGGCCACCAATCTCACCTCGTGTTTGTCATTTGATCTATCTGCCCTGTACGTTGTCTTGTAGAGGCATCTATGACCAATGGGTTCCATATTTGGGGATAATTCTCCTAGTTGTTGGTCTTCACCAGTGAGTAATACTTTCATTAAGAATTTACACCCATTCATTTCTAGTTAGAAAGGAGAGAAAATAGATTCTAGTAAAGGAAGATGATATGTAAAAAACTAGAAAGATCTACTGGTAAGGACTTTTGGATGATTTTGAGGCCAAATCTCTTGTTATCTTTTATAACACATGCCTACAATGTTGATTATATAGCTGCTCTAATTGAACCCTTGCTAAGTCAACTTGAAGATGATAAACTTTATCAGCTTTAATCCAAACTACCAACCCGATGGTTCAACTACTCCAATATTCAACTAAATCCGACGTAGAACTTCCTCTAACATCTCTTTTCTCCAGACCACAAAGTAAAGACTAAAGACCGATATCTTTGTCTGGAGCAATTGAGGTAGAAAAATGAGTAGTTGGCGCTTCATAATGCGATGACAGGTTTGATTCTTGATCGATTGATAGAGGAGGCAGCTAAACAATCAATTGGATAGGAGGTTGGGATAGAACAACTGAGGTTGATGGCCCATCAACTGTGAAGAAGTCAAAATCATTCAAGGAAGAGGTTGATTTAGTTGGGTGTGCAAAGTTTCTAACAAAACCGGCGTTTCTATTTGCATAACCTTTCGTTAAGTTTGCCAATTATCAACACGACTGTCCATCTACTTCCGAGCATATTTAAGAGCATATAGGGACTGTTATTGCACAACTTGTAGACGGGAGAGATGGCTATAAGATAGAGGTCCAAACTGGCGTAACAGGAACCTATCCCACACAATGTCACCTCGATGGGAAGGTTCTTTCTCTTTAGGGAGATGAGGCCCAGGGGAGACGTCCGCGGTGACCTGGGGTTTTGAAGAGGCAAAGGTTTGAAAGGACAAAGGTAAAGTTCCCCCTTCACAGGTCACTGCCAAAACAGATAGTCCCGGCTAAACAACCAATGATAAAGTGAATTCCCAATGAAGAACACCTGCCTGGAACAGAGCAACAACAAACTAACATATGCAAGCTATATTTCAATGGGTTAGTACTTCATAAGACTATCTGGTAAATATATGTATGAGCAATATGGCAATAAATGTTGACGAAGTCAATGTTTATAAATAGCAATAAAGATATATGACACTCCACCAATAAATATTGGAACAATGTGGCATTCAAGGTAACCAATTAACACTTTATTCAATTAATGCCTAAACCACCATTCAATTGCTCTTAAAACAAGACGTTGCTGCAGTAAAGATGAAATATTCAAGTGTGACGTCAACAACTTAGGGTTAGTAGGTTAGGGTTAGTGTAGTTAGGGTTTCAATTTTAAAAGGTTTGAGAGTGTTTTAGATTCAATTCTACTTCAACGCTGGAGGTCTAAGATCAGTGCCTTGGGGTTAATGGAGTCAATTTAGCAGAGGACGCAAAGGTTGAAGGAGGATGGCTAAGGACTAGAGGGAAGAGTTCTGAAGTGCTGCAATGGCAGGGCCTCAGAATCAAAACCCTAGGGGAGAGAGGCTCACTTCGGTGTTGCTAAAGCAAGGCCTCGTGCTCTCTCCTCCTTCCTTAGGTTGACTTGGCAAAAATGGCTAGCATGAAAGATAAATCAAGACAAGAGAGTGCAATGAGGGAGAGTGTTGCTACAACAAGGCTCTATCATCAAACCCTAGAAGAAAAACAGCCCTAGGTGTAGATAACCTAGGCCTGGGACGTCTCCTCCTTCTTGACCTCTGGAAAGTATGGCTAGCTTAGGGAGAAGAAGAAATGAGAGTGTAGCTATGGCTAGGCTCTTTCTTCCTTCTTCAATGGCTGAAAATTTCTCTATTAGGGGACATGAGACAAGGACCTACTTGTGCTTGTCACCTAGGGTTTTGATTCAACAAATTATAAATGCATGTAAGAAAATAAGACTACAACCATTCAATCAAGAAGTTTTGCAGAAAAATACTTACAATTCATCAAGAAATAACCATGCAAACCCTAGTTGTAACACC
>ML795987.1:0-32911 GCA_009831015.1 Picea engelmannii
GGTGATGAGGATGAACAATAAGTTGACCATCATGACACATAAGATAATGCTATATTTTTGCTGTCAAAGATTGATAAATGGATGCAACATGTTGCCATGTTTGGAGAAGGAATGATTCATGTGCCATTCCACAGAAAGGAAATACATGACCTCAGGGAGAAATACATTGAATTTTTGACGTCTCAGAAATTTAAATGGGAAGAAATGAAGAAGGAATTGGGAGAGTATAAGAAGTTGCAAGCTAAGTGCCAGATTTTGCAATAGGATAAAAATCAAATGTATTTGTTAGCATAAGAGTTGTTGCGATGTAGAATCCCTTCTCCCTCATACCCGATATTCTTTCATGAACAATTACCTCTTTTTAAGCTTAAATCTATTAAGGAAGGAAGGCCTTATAAAATGATTAGTGCCTCTGAGTTTTTAGAAACTTTCTCTGAGAGTGATTTCTCAGATCAACATTTCTTGTCTGATATTTATTTGCATGAACAAGCCTTCCTTTTGGATATAAAATTTAATCATGTTCCCTAGGTAGGAGATGTGCAACTAAGATCCTTCACTTCTTTTGTGAACAATCAGTAAAAATGGTGGAATGCCTTCCACACAATCTAGAAGAGTGAAGGAGAAGAAACATTATGGATTAGGGGTGAACCTCGTACTTCTGTTACTGATTTTAATATGCATAAACATATACTCTCTTCATCTTACATGACTAGAAAAGTGACAGACCTTCAAAGGTTTGTCATAGACTCTTGTGTTAAAACAATTAATGAACATAAATTGTTTGCACTGGAAGGTAGCAGATTTAGATGGGAAGCATCCTCTCTGGCCTTGAGGACCAAGGATCCCTACAGTCATGAAAATTTTACCTATGCTCTATCTCAGGTTCCTAACTGTATTGAGTTCATTCAGACTTGTGGTCCACAGTGGTTGGGGCTTAAATTTTATTTCTCTCTTATTTGGCTGCCAACAAAGAAGTGTCAACATAAGTGTAGATTGACTAAGAAGACTGAAAGAGAATGTTGGGCATAAGTGATTTATTCTAGGGGCTACATGAATTTAGAAGATAATGCTGCATCATCCTACAATCTTTCTAATTTGCATTGGAAAATTTCATGCCCCGACTCAGACTCTGATTCTGTGTGAGTGAAGTTGCATGGGGACATGCAATGGTGTAGTTGGGGGGATATGTTGGGTGATAAAATTGCCCCTTTTTCCTTATCATTTCTCATTCTCTTGTATTAATTCATCCCTTGACCCTATTGCTTACATTTCCTATGAGAACATCAATCCTGGTTCTTGGAGCAAGTACAATTCATAATTCATTATTCATTGATGATTGTGTTATGTTAATTCACAAAGTACTTGTAAACTAGGGTGATGTTTCATAATTTGGGTAATTAATGCTGAATTAATAAGAATGAATGCAGATATGCTGCCAACTGGTGCTGAAACATGCACGAAGAAGACTATGGCACCATTGATTGAATCTCCTCGTGGATATAACATATTCAGCTGGCAGAGGGCGATCTTCTTGAGACTGGAATTAGCACAACTTATCTAGGGAATCATGCAACTTGACACATCATTGGGTAACAATTGGAGCACCGATTTTTAAGTTTCTAATTTTTGTTATTGTAATCTTAACAATCTCTATTTTAAGAAGTTATGAATAGCTTGAGAATCGAAATATTCTCAAGACTGTTCGAACTACTGGTAGTTTTATTCTATTATGAGAACAAGGCATGGTTTAAAAGATGTGCAAAGTGTTTACGCTAGGGAGATAGTCCTTGTTTTTCCATTAAGCATTGGAGAATTAACATTGTATATGGAAATTTAATATCTTAATAAGAAATGGCAATGTTCAACTAAATTTATGTTAGTGATTGCTTATTTTTAGTTTTTTACAGGCATCTCTATTTGGAGGCAAGGTCCCACCTCCACACAGAGCTTGCCTCAATCGATTTTTATTTTTCCCTTCCTGTGCATGTCACATGATAAATCAACAACTTAACCTTTGTTTGTAGTTTGTATGATTAATGTTGTTGAAGTAATAATTATTTTGGGATTGATGTTGCTGAATAGATTGCAATTGCTGTTGTAACAATTTGTTATCATGAAAGTGTAATATTTTCTAAATGGTTCAGTTGGTCCTTGTCACTTGATGATTAGTATTGTTGTTACATCTCAACCATATTACTAAATGATATCATAGATTAATTTCTCTAATGTTTATTGTTGAGCCATATCTAGATGGAGGTATGATTGTGGATTTATGATTTAATGAAGTTACAATTTCTTTGAAGTGTGAAATTTATTTATGCAATCACAGAGTAGATATTTTGAGAGGATTTAACTTCTTGCAAAAGTAATATATATATTTTAATTCGTTTCATATGAGTGGTTTATTTTCTGCAATGAGTGGTTTAGTGGTGAAGGATTAATTCAACAGTTAGATTTAGAATTGTTCAATGAGAAGGAAATCTATAACAGTCTCAACAATGATCAGATTTTGAGTAGGTATTGATTAGCTTGGGACTTGGGTCAGCATATGAATTAGTGTAAGAAGGAAATATATAATAGTCTCATCATATGAATTAGTGTCAGAAGACTCAATGTTTATGCATAAGCTGTGCTTGATTTCCTTTGAAATAACCAGACTAGATTACAAATCATTTCATAAATTTTTTATTGAGAGGCTACATGTAAAGTTTATTTATTCATGACATTAAAATTATAAATGCATTAGAGGAATGTTGGTCTCATTGTAAATATATTTCCTATGATGACTACGTAGGAATCTAGTAGGCCAGTACATAGACCATTTTTCTCTTCGCTTAGCAACTCATGGCTCATTCCTTTTATGAATACCAACATGTCTTCTCAAAGAAAATATAAATAAACATAATATATTCTAAATAAACCAATAAAGCTACTGCAAATGGCTCAAGCTTCAAACAAGCATCAAATGAGAACTAGAAGCATTTAAGGGACTAACACAATCTTTATCAAAATAAAACCAAACTTCCAAAGTTGAAAAAATGGTCCAAATGCAAACAACAAACAAACCATTAAAATTTTCCAAGATATCAAAGTTACAAATCCAATAAGTTTCATGCACTTGAGTCTTGAATGAGCCCATTATTTCTTAGTGAAAGTCTTGTTAATTAGTTATTTAGCCTTTAATACTAGGAAACTATCTATGTGAAGAGACATGTCTCAACTTCATCAAATGCCAACTTCATTTCCTGTCACATATAGGAAAAAGAGAATGTCTTAGTTAACTATCAAACCATCAAACTTAAAATATCTTGGATCAAATAAATGTAGATTCAATGTTACACTATTTAATACAAAATATAGAACTTATTTTTTCCTTAAATGCAATCTCAAATTTATAGATGGTAATCTTGCTCCCACAAAGAATGACCTTTTTCCAATGTACTCCAAAAATAGAGGAACAATTAAGTCAATAAAAAAGAATCACATCACATGTGCCATTCCCTTCATTATTTCTATAACTCCAATCATCAATGGAACATGTAAGTCAAAATAAGAGTCCCCTCATGTATATTGGTTTAGATAACATCTTGGGGTATATTAATATCCCAGTTCACGTCAACATGTCAACCCTCATTTTATATATTATGAACCGGAAACTCTGCATATGAACTATTATTACGAGCCTCCAAAATATTATCTTCCATATCAATTTCATTAGAGGAATTTGTTGTGTTGTATTCTCCCCTTCTATCACAATCTGATCACCAAAGAGCTAGTGCTCTATCGAATGGAAACTTGTTTATGTCATACTTTGTTACATATAATATTAAACATGTATCCATATGTTTATCAAGCTTGCTCCTCAACTTTGACTTCAAGAATGACAGTGCACAAAACATTCTCTCATCCTCCACCGATCCCAAAATCATGGTTTGACATAAATCCGCTAATTTGAAATATTCTGACATGTTTTCTTCTAGGTATTGGCTTTCACCTAATTTAGTCCATAATATTGTTATTGCACCATGTTCTAGAGGTTTCTCCAATCCACAATATTGAGCTAACATTGTTTGACCAAAGAGATTGTCTTGTTGATACAACTTTGGTGAATCTAATATACCTTCAATCTCTTCTCCTTGTACATTGCGATTCTTGCCAAATTGGTGCACTGGAATTTTTAATTTTGCTAAAAAGTCAACTTTTTTAGCCTCTCTATTGTGTTCAAGGTTGCAATATTGAGGTTATACCACATACATGGCTTCCAATAATTCATCTCGAGGAAATCATTCCCTTATATCTAATGCCCGTGATTTTGCAATTTCTATCAAGTTGCGCTTCACTGAAATCGGAACATTGTTGAATTGGTCTCTTGACACATGACACTCTTCAATGATTCATACCATATTACTAACATAATGAAATGGAACCATATATTCATGCACTGCCATACATAGTATTCATTTCCCATCATATTTCAAATAATTTTCAATGTTTTCTATATCAATGATAGTAGTCCAACCTTTAAATGCTAGACTTGTGAAAGGCTATGGCATCATATAAAAATTATGCAATTGAATACATGCTAATTTTATTGTATGTATGTATTTTTCAATATACATTGTGCGAATCTGAGACATTTTCACAAGGAAATTCATTTCATAAAGCATAGGAAGAATTCCAACCAATGTTAATAATGTCTCTATATCAATTAATCGAAAGAGAAGATCTTGAGCTTTGTCTACGCTGAAGCGATGTTCATACATCACCCCTACTAAGGATTGGTACTCACTAAATGATCCATACAACCAATTTCTTTCAAAGTATTGATGACAAGTTCATAACTATTTTGAGCTGTAGAATTCTCCCTCATTTTATGAATCCCAAGTAAATATGAATGCATAACATGATCATTAACCATATAAATGCTCGTGTAGATCCATGAAGTATTATTAATAGTTGTAACTTCATCCAAAGACAATGAAAAAAACCTATCATTTGCAATGTTCTCTTTCAAATCATCATTTTCTACTTGAGATAGATATTTTTCCCATTCCCAACCACTCGTTACTGACCAATGAGAAGATGAGAAATTTAACACTTCAAGAAAATATATAAAGTTATTGTAATCTGGAAAATCTATCATAGGACGACCTCTAGATAAGATGTGAAATACAATGCTTAATTGCATAGTCTTGGATAACAAATTTCTTTCCATCGTCTTTCCAAATAGATATGTGATGGTTCCTCCACTTGCCTCGAGTTTTCTCTTACTGATTAAGTATTTATTATATTCATATTCATATTTGACATGTCGACATTCCTTAGAAGATTTCCATCTGATAATAGATTTCTCCTCGCCATTTAGAATTTCCTTATCATACACCTTTCCTGCATGCTTCTCTATTATATCTAACTTCATCTGCAATTTTACTGTCTTTCTAAGTTTGCAACTACATATAATGCATCTAATTTCTCGTGAAGCCTCTTTCTCATTTGTTGGAGGTATTGGTTCAATAAATGGAAATTTTGAGACCCATTCGGATTGGAATTGTCTCCCTATGTCCCATTGGCATTTTTTCCTTTTTCGTGATTGTGAATGGTTTGTATTTCCTTCCAAAGAAAAACCTTCAACATTGTTATTGTCAATTTCTGGTGAAAGCATCTCAATTTGATCACTAGAGGAACCTATTTCATCATATATTATATGGATATTAGATGCATTCTTAGAAGAGTTGACATCTCTTTGATTTTCACTGATGGGTTGCTCAAAAGAGCTTGAATCATGAAGAGAATCTAGGTTCTTAGATTGAGGCTTCTGAAAGTATGAAAATACATCCCTCTATTTTGATTTTTTCTTTCCATGATTTTTGTTTGACATCTCACTGGAATTTTCACAATTAGAATTTCAAATCGATCTAGAAACCAAAAGTGAAACCTGCTTGAGAAAAATAATACAAAATTAGTCATCCATTTGGAAAGTCAACACAAATGCAAGAGATATATCAATTTTAAGAACTCATTTCTTCTCAACAAGTTACAAAACCAATAATACTTATCTAAAAATAAATCACTTTAGCATACAACAAGTCATTTTCATCTTGCATATTATTATTGGCTCAAAATAATGCCACATCAATAAAAATTCATTTTTAAAATCTATTTTTCCTGTGATAGGTTGGTTTTAAGTTGATAATATGTTTTTCTAGAAGTGTGTTCCATGAATCGTGAGCAAATTTATGGCTACATTCAGTTTTAGATACAATCATACAAAGATAGATTGGAAGGTCCCTATTGTCAGACATTGTGTATATGGATTTTACCACATGTTTTTGCTTGCCAGCTTGGGGTTATCCCAAATCCTTGATGTATTACATTGTTATCGAGTATGATGGTCCATTATTTTATGTTGGGACCTTTGTATGTCATATGATATGAGTGATGAGATGTTGTTATTTGTGACATGTTTAAAGTTTTCCTGCTATTCCATGTCAAACAATGATGACGATTTGTACATTCACCTACAAATAATAGCTATAGAGTAAATTCACCTACAAATACATATTACTGATAATATGAAAAACAAAGTTGCATATATGAAAACAGTGAACTGGACACATGCAAGAAGTCTGAAGCATGCTCAAACCCTAAGCCTTCTTCCTAATCAAATGGATAATAGTGCCTGAGTTAATGCATCACAATTGGAGAATGGTTGTGGCATGTATGCATGTACACTCATCCTTAAACTCTGCACCCTCACTCAGATCTTCATGCTTCCACACTAACTACCTAGCCTCTAGGGATTGGAGCCCCTCTCTAAGAATAGATCATGCATTTGTGTAATTGAACAGAACTGAAATTTGGACTGATAGAAAACTTAATTGAATTGGCAATTACTAAATCTAGAACAACAGTGAGAGTATATTTAGTAAGGTTGGTTTGGGACTCCGGTTCTTATGTATTTGGTTATAATTGGGTTGAAATAGTAATATATGGTGGTTTAGGAAAAACCTGGAGTGGACTGCGGAATATTTTGGTTAATTGATTTTCATGGTGAAAAATGGTCATATGGATAACTATCTTTCATTATTTTTTTGTTATTAGCATACTATATAGTAAGAAGTACATTGTACAATATGATATAGGCTATAGCAATGGGTTGAGCCTTGAGGAAATGTTTATATGAAATTATAATACCAACAACTTAGAATACTGTATGAGGATGCACATGAAGTGTTTGTAGAAATGTATGCATTAGATTTTTCATTCTTGCTCACTGTTCAACACAAACTCACTCTAGGCATGCCACATCTATCTAAAACTATCTATAACTATATTTATCTTGACTCATGACATGGTATTGATACTGCAATATCCACACTAGTACAAGCATGCATTTGAATGGAATATAATTTGCTCTATTAAAATAAATATATGAATGTGAAATTGTAGCTTTGTGGGCATAATTGCATTACTTATTCTTTGGATTATATTCTTGCTTGGAAAGCCAGCATGATTGTTGGGACCTAAGTGCTCTATCACTTGTGCATGGAAAAACACAAGCATGGGGATTTGGGAAACACAATGCTGAAACACCGTGTTTCAACACCAACTTGTAAGTTGTGAAAATGATTTAAAAACGCCCAGGTAATTTATCCAAACTGGGTAAGCCAAAAAAATTAAACATAGTATACATAACTACTGATCTACTCCAATCAATAACCCAAAAAATCACTCATCATGACTTGAATCCTTTGCTATCCTGGAGGTCCGAGGTTGGGTGGGATCTATCACTGATCAGAATGACACTTGTGTGTGGAAATACACAAGCAATGAGAATTGGGAAACACAATGCTGAAACACCATGCTAAAACACTGAGTTTCAGCACAAGCTTGGGAGAATGATTTAAAAAATCCATTAGCTCAAAAACTTAAACATAGAACTACTGATCTACTCCAATCACTAACCCAAACAATCACTCGTCATGACTTGAAGCCTCTGCTATCCTGGAGGCTGGGTGGGCTCTATCATTGATCAGGATGACACTTGTGCGTGGAAACACACAAGCAATGAGAATTGGGAAAATGATATTGAAATACCGTGCTGAAACACCGTGTTTGAGCACCATCTTGTGAGAATGATTTAAAAATGACTATGTAATTTATCCAAAGTGTGGGTAAGCTCAAAAAATTAAACAAAAAACTATTGATCTACTCCAATCACTAACCCAAACAATCACTCGTCATGACATGAAGCCTCTGCTATCCTCAAGGTTGGGTGGGATTTATCACTGATAGCTGTGCATATTGTATGGATATTCCATGTAGCAGTTTTTGGTCTTTCAACACAACACCTTTGCTTTGACTTTTGACTTGGTTTGACCAAACTTTGACTCGACATAACTTCTTCATACGAACTCTGTTTGAGGTAATTTTTGTTTTGTTGGAAAGATATCGCCGAGCTATATGCAATGAAGTCATTTTCAATAGAATTTTACAAGATCAAATTTTGAACATTTTGGATCCTCTTGGATCTCTTTGAGCCTTTTGGATCCTCCTAGATCACACCTTCCCACTAAAGAACTTTTAGACCTCCAAAAGTATGGATCATTAAGAAATGAAGTGAGGACACTTCTTCCTTACTTGTCTAGTATCATCCATATTTCCTCCTTAGATAATGAGCACCTGACTCATCACAACCATAATGAATATTGAAACAACATTGTTGACCAAGTTAACCATTCTCTTAAATTCACAAACTACGTTATTCATTGTTGCAGTAGCCAACCATATTCCACTAGTTAGTAATAAACTGAAAAACAAAACTGAATATATAGATGCGAAAGAGAATGGACCATCAACATATTTCCCTTCTTAATAGGAACAACATCAACCAAAGGACCTATTTTACTTTCAACCGTAGGCTGTGAATCTAGATCCTCGATACTAGTATTAACTAGCATGTTCACATGCCATGTTGTGACAACTACCAAATTAATATTCATATGATGAGCTCTCACAATGAACTCAATACCATCCTTGAAAAAATGATACTTATTGTGTTCCTAGTAGAAAATGGCCTTCCTATCATACAAGTATGGACTTACCAAAACCATCCCGCAAATGTTAAGTGGAACCACGTCTAACTCTACCTTATCAATGAAACTGGATGTGATCACAAACCGTAAGTTGCATTGCTTACTTACCTGTACT
The DNA here is from genome assembly GCA_009831015.1 of Picea engelmannii. NCBI lineage: Eukaryota > Viridiplantae > Streptophyta > Pinopsida > Pinales > Pinaceae > Picea > Picea engelmannii. The sequence goes on from ML795987.1 coordinate 9,211, forward strand.
TGAGAATTATCACAAATCCAACCCAAAGGATACAGTATCAGATGAGGCCTAGTTTCTAATCCCAAATTCTTAACAACTTGCTCTGAAATAAGATTCACTTACAATCCACTATCAACAAGTGTATCAATATCAGTGAGCTTTGAGATAACTCATATATGAAACAATTATTTTCTTTTCCCTCCATTAGGAATTACTTTAGACTTTGTAGAAGAAGTACGCGAACTGAAACTTGCAACAAAATATTTACCTTTGATGCCCATAGTTGTAACCTTGGTTTCATCCTTAGAATCTGATCCAAGATCCTGAAATATGGTCCTGGTCTTCTTTTTACCCTTCCTATGATGAGCCCATTTTGGCTTCAGTTCTGGATGCAACTTCTAACAATACTTCTCATCATGTACTTTCTTCTCGCAATGAGAACATGTAGGTTTCTTATCTTCATCCTTATTTACTGTAGTTTTCTTCTTACTCTTCCCTTTCCCTTCGACCACTCCTCGAATTCATGTGGCTTCTTTGACATATCCTCAACATGTGTTCCTTTGTTGGCTTCAATATGAGTAGCTTGTACTAATACTTCGTCAATGTTACTAAGAATAAACATCAATATAGTATGGCAAAGATATGTGTGCATACCACCAATATACTTTAGAAGAATTTCAAGAGTGCGTAATGGAATTCCCAAAGATAATGCCTTCCTCTTAAATTCTTGTGTATAAGCTTGAAATTTTTCCCCTTTTCCTTGTCTTAAATGTTGCCAAGAAATCATTAATGTTTGCATATAAGCTAAAGGATAAAATTGCTTTCTTAATGCAACACAAAATTCAATCCAAGAAGAAATGATTTTACCATGTTGAATAAGATCAACTTGTGTCCAACTCTCCCACCATATCAAAGTTGTGCCACTCATGCGAAGAGTAGCCAACTATATCCTTGAAGTATCATGTATGATTTTATGTACCTTGCAATATACTTCAATCTGTTTGACCCAATTATCCAACTTCTCTGCATTCAACTCTCCATCATAAATATGCAAATCAAACTTTACATCTAGCTTTAACAAATGTAAATCATAAGAAAGAGAACACTTCTTAGAATGTTTCTTCCTCTTATGAGAGTAATGTTCACTTCCATTGGAATAAGATGATGATGATGATGATGGGGACAAAGGAGGCTCTAGGGGTTCTTGACCTTCTCCTTCTTCTTTAACTGCTTTATTTTTTACCGATGTACTTTCTTCCCTGGCCTTCTTTCGATCCTTGTACATTTCTTCCACCATGGCCTTAATCAAATTAAATGCCTCAAAGAAATCATCTTCATAATCACAAGGACCTAACATTCTTGGTGAAGCCATCTTTCCTCTTTGAGTGAAGCTCCTTGAACCAATTTCAAGATTATAGCTTGCAAGATTTCCTTCACCTCGCTTAAATTTGGACCTCATAAGCATTCACTTGCAAATACACATAAAAAACAACTCTGATACCAACTTGTCTTATAGTGATAGGCAAGTTGTCTTCTAGTGATACCAACCTTCTCTGATACCAATTTTCCTTTTAGTGATAGGAAAGTTTCCTTCCAGTGATACCAACCTGCTTTGATACCAACTTGATCCAAAAATACTTAGATGTCAATTATTTCTTAAATACACATAAACGTTTGACCAGATTAGGGAAATGAAGATCGATATGAAAATTTGAAAAATATCATGTGAAAACGTTTACTTATCCATAAAATTCAAGAATTGAGATGAATAAATTACATAAATAAAGTAAAATAGGATCAACAATAACTCAAACGGCACAATAACAATTTGTTAATGGAGTTCACCCATCTTGGGCTACGTCTCCGAGTCCCTTTTCTACAGTGAGATTGCTCTTTAATGCTCAAATGCCAAAATTACAATGAATGGAATTACAAATACCAAGTTTTTGAGGACACCCTTTAAGTTTGCTGCTCAATCCTAGAAAAAGAGGTCACCACTGAATTCCTCTTGAAATTCAGAGAAAAATGAGTATAAAATTGACTATGTTATGAATAGGTACCCAAAAATCCATTTTTTCATGCATAACGAGACTATGGGTCTCATACATAGAAATATGAACTAAGACTTTCATACACAACAATTTTACACAAAAATGACATCACCATTAGATTCCTCTCAAAATTTTCTGAAAAATGAGTATAAACACTCTATACTTCTCTCAAAGAACTCAATGACATGCAACACGAGGGAAATAAAAACTAAGAACACCCCTTGCATGCAAAACGAGACAAATATGAACTTGGCACAAAATTATATGGAAAACCCTCTCTTGGCATGCAATCCCATGTTTTTCATAGGCTCGATGCTAGGTTTATATAGGCAAGAATCTAGAACTAAATCCGTTGGCATTGTACAACCAAAATTAATTATACAACAAAACTAACTAAATACCATTAATTACCATAACCGAAGTTGTTGGCACAATGGTTAAAATTTTGGAATATATTTTGGAGGTTCTAGGTTTGATCCACCATATGAAAATTCGTTTGGTTCATTTATTATATGGTTATAACCAAATAGTTATAACATTAATTCATTGAAACAAGCCATGCCTGGAATGTGGAGGTTTGCGTGCCCTTTTAGGTCACTGGGCTGGTCAATGGTGCCACCCAATTGGTCCATGTGGCAGCCATTCATTGGCCATTTCTATGTCAACAGTGCCACCTCATATGCCACCGTACTCATGTGTGCCACACCACCTCTACATATGTCTTCATTGTTAGCACCACATCAACACCATATACCTGGTCAACCTGCAACATCACTACCCAGTCATTGCCACATCAGTGTACAGATGTTGACTATACTTTTCACCTGTCACCTGCCATGTCATTGCATGGATGCCACGTTATATGTACAGATGACATGTGGCACATTTTTATTAGTAAACATGGGTGCCTGAAAATTCCAAAAATGGGTGACACGTGGCAATCTCTCGTGCTTCCACGTCATCTTGTTGAACTGTATGGATAGGCCATATGGAAGTCCATGGGCTTGCCACGTTGTGCCCATGATTTGACTTTTTACTCTATTTGAACAAACTTTGACTGTCCATAACTTCTTCATACGAACTCCATTTGAGGCGATTTTCACATCATTGAAAATCCATCACCGAGCTCTATACAATGAAGCCATTTTCAAGAGAATTTGAGAAGGTCAAGTTTTGAGCATTTTGGATCCTCCTAGATCAGGATTACTCTAGGGAATGATGGTGCTTTCTCATGCTCCTTGAATTCCTTCCATTCCCACACTCATCCCTTCTGCTATGGGATCTAGATGATGTCACATGTATAGCACTAGCTTCTTGCTTTGTGCCATTCTTTATTGTCTTGCCTCTGTAACATATTCAAGCTTTGAAGTATCTCTTCCTGAGACTTCATAATATTCTCATTATCTATGTTGTAAATCTACATTTCTCTCTACGGTATTTTCATAGTTACATGATTATGCCTCTCTCTCCTTCCATTAGATTATGTCTCAACATTTCCCATATTGACATGTAGCCCTCTGAATTTCTCTCCATGACTGTAGGACCCTTGGGAATCTTCTATGGGTGTAGTTCTCACATATGAACCAAAATTCCTTCCCGTACCTTTAAATCCTACAAGAAAATTTCCATGAAAATGAATTTATGTTAGACAAAAATATACACATACATAATTATGGAAAACAATACATAAGTTTTCTGCTCTTTAATGCCACCGATAATCTTCTTTTGTGTTGAATGTAACTTAAACTTCCCAGATCAATTTTCTAGGTTGATATATTGATTGTCCTCTCCAAGATATTTCCAATTACTACTTTCTTGCTCAATTATGAGTTCTGAGAATAAATTTATGGTCATCTGAGTATTGCTAATTTACCCCTTTTTTACATTTTTCATTCTGGTGCAATTAACTCCAAACACCAACTTCTTCCACTTGTAGAAGTAATTCTATCAAGAACTAGGGAAACTTTTGTATTAGAAATATATAATAATTATGACAGATAACTCATAAAACTCTCACATTTCCATTCTAATGCTTGAGTAAAAATCTACAACAACCTGGAAATGATAACATTGTCCCTTTTTACCCCTTTTTCCAGTCTTAAATTTTTTAGCCAAATAGGCTATCTCCCAAACTCTGCACTTTCTGAAAAATTTCACTAAACTAAAGTTGTATAGATTGATGAGTATACAAAATGTCAAGTAAATAATTGTTTCCATATCTTTCATCTGGGGGCCCTTTTCCTCCTTTGAAAATCCCAAAAATCCCCCAAAAGTGGCTTGAAATAATGGATTTTTCCATGTTTTAGCATCCCCACTCCAAACCCTCTTCGACTTATTCAGTTACTTCCTGGGTTATTTCCATGCCTTCTTTATGGACTCTCTCTCCAAGAATTTTATCTTGATCTAGACCTCTTCCAATGATCTGGATCCATATCTTTAAAAATAACTATTTTGCAATTTTTGACAAATCTAAGAAGAAATGAGTAGTGGCCCTCTCTGGCACTTTTGTAGATATCCTCACTGCAAAAAAAACCAATTAGTTTCATCTCAATCTAAATTAATATTCTCTAGTTATGACCAAAATAAAATTTTGGCTATAGACTTAGTTTTTTTTTAGACTGTAGGGCAGTGTTTCCTACGTGGCATCTTTGACGATGTGGCTGCTAATGTGGAATTATGGGTCCACATGTCACCCTAATTTGATGCCATGTCACCCTTCCGACCTGCCTCATTATCCTTCCCTCTCTTATTTATCCTCTTTTTCTTACGTTGGCCTTAAATATTAATAAAATATTAATCTTTTGCGGGTCCCACCTACCCAGTTGGCACATATTTGACCCTAGATGGGACAAGGGTCTCACCTGATTGTCAACTTCCACATGGAACCCCTTCATTGGTAGTAGGGATGGTCGGTTCCCATCCCTCACCTTAACTTTGGCACACACGAACTTGCACGTCTTCAAAATCCAATGACTGAGATTTGGCGAGATAGACAATATAGAGGCCATGTCCCATCCCAAAAGTGCCTAAGTTTTAACAAACCCATTGGGTCACTAAATTCCAAACAACATTCCATGGGGAACGATCTCTATGGTGTCGCATTGTACAAGGCCTCATACCAAAACCACCTCATTACCCATGCGACAATGGTTTATGGTATTGGCTATAACACCCTCGCATGTGTTTCCCATGTCACTTGCCACGATGACATTCCGCATCACCTCTACCACGTCATGCTGATTTCATGTATGAAAAAATACCCAAATTTCAATTTTTTCTAGAATTTCATAATTATGAAATTTTTACCAGGGCCACCATGGAACTCGAAATTAAGCTTTATATTGGCCAATTTAGGGCTGGTGCGTATCGACTCGACCTATGCACCCACAATTCAACACTGTTATGTCTAAATCTCAACCAATTTCGCTGCAACAATTGAGGCTTTTCCCCAATTTCACCCAATTCTTAATTACTACACTGTAATTTTCAGAATTCGACCAATTACAGGCCCAACATGTGCATATTTAGAGATTAAAATTGGGGATTTTAAACCATGAATTCAAATTCATGGCTAGTATCACATTATATTTATTAAAATTATAAAAAACATTTTTCATGTTACATCTCTTGGCCATAACCATATTCATATCTACATTATGCATTACTTAAAAATGGGGATTATAGTGGGTATGTTACAAATAATCCCAATATAGTTCACCTAGAATTCATAAGGATCTTAGTATATTAGGGCCAAAGTGGATCTCCCTAGCTCACACCCAACTCTAATGAGGTAGAATGGCCAAGAATGATGTAGATTTGGTATAATTTTCATAGAATACAAGGCTTAAGTATGCATGGACTTCTTCCCACATGGATCTCAAGGAGATACTCTCCCCTGACTTGGGAACTCTCCCCCTTGGTTTTGGATTTAGGATATAGTGTTCACAATAATTTGGCTAGGGAATATTTGAATGTATTTTTTTCTTAGCCACTTTCTAGGCCTCCTAGCCCCCTTACCTTTTCCTCTTGTGGATTCCTAGCCCCTATAATCTTGGTTTATTTTGGTCTACAATTGAAGACATGTTTTTATCAATATTTATCAAAGTACAAGTATAATTACATTGATAGGATGTCCAACCTTTCAACATACAGTCTCTCCATCCGTCATCATACAATAATTTTGGCCCAAAATCACATACATTCTCTCCAACTTAAAATCATACTGGCTCAACCTATATATATCATGTACATATACACTTTAAAATATAATAATCATCGCTGGGGTACTACACTACACATGAAACATGTTTTAAATCTCATAGAGTTCTGGGAAGAGTTTGACAACATGGTAGTATAGATGCAGTGCAAAAGGGATCTAACAATAGAAGCCAATGAAATTGTATAGGAAGTGCAATAGGGAGTTGGAAATAGAAGCCATAGAAATTGCATAGGAAATAATTGTTAGAGGGCATGATGTTTTAGGTGCAATGAATATTGCATTGAAGGCCTATCGTTTGTATCCTCACCTATAAGGCATTAACCAATTAATATCAGTTCTAGATATCCTTCTGGCAACAATAGATTCGAAGGATTACCGTGGAAATAAGGCCTATTACAATATTTTTCATGTTGATCCACATGATGAACATGAAGTGATTAAGAAAAATTACAGAAAAATAACGTTAAATGTGCATCATGATAAGAACTCATCCATAGGAGGGGAGGAAACGTTTAAAATGGTTTTAGAATATTTTGTGGTACTTTTAGATAAGTGCAAGAGATAAATGTATGATCAATGGGTATGCCACTGTCTTTTAGAGATACCAGATATGGATGTTGAGAGTATATTCAATAAAATAAAATAATCTCAGGAGTATTGGAATAAAAGAAAGATGCAGATGTTAGAGGAGGCTACTGAGAAATTACAAAAGATAATTAATAGAGTGAGTGATGATTGGAAGAGGAGAAATATGTATATGTCAAATGAATATATTGATAATTTATTTGGGAGAATGAAACAAGATGAATAGGAATGGAAGAAAAGAAGGACATAGATGTCCAAAGACTATATACAAAGTTCATGGAGGAAAATGAGGGAGGAATGGAAAAAAAAGAGATCTCATAGGTCAGATGAGGATATTGAGAGACCATGGAGGAAAATTAAAAAATATAGAGAGGAATGGGAGAATAAGAAGTCACAAATGTCACATGAGGATATAGAATCGCAGAGGAGAATGGAAAAGTTGAAGGAGGAATTGGTGAAAAGAATAATGGAGCAGAAAACGAAAAAGGTCGTCGAGGAAGAGGAGAAAAGAAAGATGCAACCAATGATCAAATTTGAATTTGAAGAGTAGGTGTGTTTTTATAGAATGTGTTCAATATAAACCTATTTACATGTATGGACATATTAATGTAGTTTTTGTTAGTGACCAACCAACTCATAGGGATATTTTTAAATATTACTTGTCAAATCTATGATTAAAGATTTTAGTACTATCATTGTTTTATTTTAATAAATTAATTAATTGTTATCTTAAGTAATTATAATAATATTATTAATATTTATTTTTTAATTAATATTATTAATGATTAATTAATAATATTACTACATCCATAACATAAAAAATCATATAAAATAGTTAATCAATTATTACATTGTAATTAATGACTAACTTACTTATGATTGATTACCATATATGAATATATTATGCTGTAATAATAATACAAATATATGATATCATTAATTTATATTCATTGAGTAATAATAATACAAATAATAATATATTCATTCTATATAAATACTAAGCATTTCCTTTAGTATGATTTTATAAAAAAATTGATACATACTTTAAAGAAAATTTTCCTTATACATAGAGAGAGCACGCCACACACACATAGATATAGCCCCCCACCACCACACACACACACACATGCAAATTGTGTAGATTGTATACTTGTGCACTATTTACAAGTTTACACACACACACACACACACACACACACACACACACACACACACACACACACACGATGTTCATTGGTGAACCACATATATACAATGAATTAGTAATAAAAACTTCAAACTGAAACTTCATTATCCCAATGTACCGTGAAAGTATGAGGATCATTGCTACTCAATATTACAAAGATTTATAAGTGAAGTTTTCATAGTGAACATAACTAGTAGAAAAGTCACACAAACTTGCGAGAGAGAGAGAAGAGAGGAGAGAAGAAGAATGATTTGTATTAACTCTATGAGTAAAATGGTAAAATACACATGATATACTCTACATGGCTAAGTGAAGTCACCATAGTAGTGATCTAGAGAGATCTAGAAACTCACTGACATAAACCAAAGTAATCTGCCACTTGGTTCTAGTTAACTAGTCCATGCAATCATCAATTAATTGAGTCACACGTGTGGAAGTGAGAGAAACACATGCAATCACAATATAAGCAACCTCTTGGCCACATGCATGAGATATGTGCACTCCTAGTGATAAAATTGAGGTGAAAATGCAATTTATGGTGATAAAACCAAGGTTGTCATGCATGAGTGACCTCCACTAATCTAACTGAGGTGTAACTGACTCTGAACTTAAGAGGTAAGGTGCCCCATTTGGTAGTATGAACCCTAATTTGTAGAGAAATATTCTCAAGAGAGAATATACTCATCTATGGAAACACCCTCAACATTGGACTATCAACATTAGGAAAAAAAATACTTAGGTGAGTGTGTAATATCTCCAACACCCCCCCTTAACATTACTAGGGTGTACATGATGAATGGGTCTTGGAAACCAAGTGCATGTTAGGTACCCATTGTACAATGCATCTAAGAATGAAACCCTAAAAAAATAGAGGAAAGAGGGAAAACCTCATGGGAACCCCCCCTCAAAGTAAAAATGCATAAGAAATGAAGAAGGAACAAAAGGAAGTTGCTAAATAAATGTCCTTCACTCCAAGGAGACCTTGCAAATGTGCAAGTTTATGCTTGCTGAAGATTTTGTTGAAAATGTAGATGTCTATATGGATCTAATGAAGTAGATGCATTAGTGAGATGTCCACCCATATTCACTTTCTCTTATTGTAAGAGGAATATCCAAATCTCATACCATGTGAAGTTTGGATGAAACTTTGCAAATTGTGCAGTCATTTTTGGAACAACAATGAAAATTTGTTGATTTTAAAAAGCTCATAACTTCACTTCCTGGACTCTATTTTGGATGATTTCTTTTTTAAATTGGGTATTTTTCAAGAGGAATTCAAATATCCAATTTGTTTATGAAAATTATGCTAAAAAATTGTCATAATTTAATTTAAAGTGCACTTCCCCCTTTTTGGATCCTAAGAAGCATGCATGGCACATGTAGAAGTCTCTGTGTGTGGCTCCTGAGATGCATGCACGAGAGTCTCTGCATGTGGCTCCTGGGATACATACATTGCACATGAAAAATTTTCTGCATGCATTTCTTAAGATACATGCATGATATCTTCTGCATTTGATTTAGAAAACATATATGAAATGGAGTAGATATCATCTTCATTGAACGAAACAAAAAAATGTGCAGATACCTGTGTAGAAGGATCTTCAAACTGAAATGATTAATCTCCTGGTGAATATATCTTGTTAACCTTCTGCATGCAATCCTCACAATCTTCCTTATTCTCTAATAGAACCTCCAATCTAGTCCATATTTCGTCTGGAGTTGAGAGTGATTCCTCCTCTGCATGATATTGTAGTTTGGGAGAAATAGAAATGCATATAATTCCGAGAGCCATGTCTTGTCTATTGAGATTTTTTTTTTCTCATCAACAAAAGTAGGCTCTTTTTCTGTTGCCATGGTTATTTAATATATGCCTCTAATTCCGAGAAGAATTAGAATCTTTGGTTTCCACTCCAAATAATTGTGCAACTTAAGAAGAATTACCGGTGAAAACTCCATTCTATCTAATTGTATCTTCCTCCTGTACCTACAAATAAACATGATTATTCACTTTCTCCTAACAACCTTTCTCTGATACCATGTGAAGTTTTCACAGTGAACCTAGCTAGTATAAAAGTCATAGAAACTTGCGAGAGAGAGAAGAGATGAGATAAAAAGAATTAACTATATTAAATGTTTGAGTAAAATGATAAAATACACATGGAATACTCTACATCGCTAATTGAATATGCCATAGTAGTGATCTAGAGAGATCTATACACTCACTGACAAAAATTGAAGTAATCTACCACCTAGTCCTAGTTAATTGGTTCATGCAATCAACAATTAACTGAGTCACATGTGTGGAAGTGAGAGAAACACATGGAATCACAAGATATGTGCCCTCTTGGACACATGCATGAGATATGTTCACTCCTGGCGAGGAAACTGAGGTGAACATGCAACTGATGGCAATAAAACCAAGGTTTCCATGCATGAGTGACCTCCACTAGTCTAACTGAGGTGTAACTAACTCTGAAATGAAGAGGGAAGGCACCCTTATTTGTAGGAGGCACCATAATTTGTAGGGGAATATTATCAAGATAGAATATTCTCATCTATGGAAGTGCCCTCAACATTGGAATATCAAGCTTAGGAAAATAATTTCCTAGGTGAATGTGTTATATCTCCAACAATAAGTAGTGGTGAGTATTACAATTTACTTTTGGACAAAGAGAAATACTTGCAAATTAAGCGTAGAAATACTTGGTTATGCTTGGGTATTTTTACACAACTAAGTATCACACTACCAAGTGTATCACTTTACCAAGTTTTCGCACTTAAGTGTAGCAATTTCATCACCATGTGGAAGTGTTTGTCATAATCCCTAGACATGTTGAAGAAGAAACCTATCATTTAGAGGTCAAAATACTATATTTTACCTTGATTTTTTGACCCTTTTTAAGCTTCATCGCTCCCCTTCCCATATGTAGAGGGGAATGCACCCTCTTCATCGCTCCTTTCTTGGTTTTAGGGGAGCAATGTTGTCGCTCCTTGCTTAGTTCTGGGGGGTGATAAAGTGGTTGCAACCATTATGCCTTATTTTGAGAGGTTTTTTCCAGGAGATTTAAGTTGGTTAAGGGTTTGGTTCGAGATACCCTCTTTTCATGGAAAGGTCAATTTTTTTTGTTCAACCAAATCCTTGCTTGATCACATCCTCTCCTCAAAATTATCCAATGGTTGTTATGTCTCAATTCCTATATAATGGAGGGCATTCTTGGGTGAAGGGGAGGAGAACTTAGAGCACCATACTTATGACTTTGTGACATTCAAAGAGATGGAAAGGAGAGCTTGGGGGAGCTACTGCAACATCAACACCAAGGTTTTAAATTCTTCACTATTTATTTCTTTCCATGTAATATATAACTTGGCCTATTCCCTTCATGCTTGTGTTTTTTTTAAGTAAAAAAGAGGGTAGATCCTATTATATCATAAGCAAAAAGAAACATCTGTTCTTAGGCTGCCGGCTATTCCGACAAATTAACGGAAACCAGAACAATTGGTAGCCTTGGATATCCATGTCCAAAAGAGGCGGTTTGCCATCTTCCCTGCCCGTAGGAAACCAGGAAAGGTGGCAGCCTATAGTCTGTACATTAACCATGAAGACAAAAATTGAAACTAGATTAAACAGTAAAGAGTCTGAGCTGACTTAACCCCTAACCAGATCCTAAACATCTAATCGTAACCATAACCATAAGAAATTACCCATTGGTCCCAGAGGTGGCCATGTCGAGGTCTTCATCATGGGATCCATTCCGAGATGGTAGAGCATAAGGTCGCACACAAGTCAGACATCTTTTCCCTGTTGGTGCATTGGAGAAAGCCTCGTACAACATGTTTATGCGTTGGCTCATGAGTGTGCCATAGTAGACCTGGTTTGCGATCTGGATCCTCAGGTCAAACACCAATTCTAACTGTTTTGGGTGGAAGAAGAATGGTGGGACACGCCGCTGTTCCGACGCAATTGAGATGGGAGGTGGTGCAAGGACCTCACCACCCTCCTTCGACGTGCCACCTGCCTCAACCTTCGCAGAATCACTTGTTGCCACTCCGTCCCGTTGCTCCACTGCCACACTCTTTCCATGTTCTCCTACCTGCTTCCCAGGGTCCTTATCTCACTCAGTGGCTTTGGAAGAATTGTAGCCAACTGATAGTGCAACATCTTGAGAGGCCATATGGAGGACCTCCTACAGGAACTCCTCCTTGACTTACCAGATGTGGAACTCCTCCAATTGTGCCTCCATGGTGCTGGTTTCTTGGTTCACCATAGTGACTGCCTGAGTGTCTTCCTCAGGGAATTTGCTTGGAGGCTGCCAGTTTTCTGGCACTGTGAAAATAAGAGGTTCCGGAGGAATCTGTATGTGTTCCTCCGGGATGAACTCCTCCACATACTCCATTGGAGGCGACTAGGTCATCCCTTCCCTACGAGCTGTCTGAAATCTCTGAGTGTGGGCCATGTAGAGCGCTCTCTCCAGCCTCTGCTGTCACTTCTGTCTCACAACCAGGGTGTACTAAACAGGGCTGCAATGCATCTTTCCCCTCTCGCTTGGCATCAAAATGGAAATTTGAATGGCTAAATAGCAGGGGTGTTCCAGTGGCCACACCAGAGCATGAAATTCATAGCCTGGTGCGAACCAAAGGTGAAATAGAGAGAGCTGAGGCATGTCTGGATGATAATAGGGAGGAGCGATGGGATGGGTTCCATTATCGCCCCCCCAACATTTACTGTCTTTTCCATTGGTCTGTTCACGCGAGGGAGAAATCCCATGGCGTGAGGTTGGTGGTTAAGGTTGGATCCCATACTTAATGACGAGGGGATGGGAGCCAATCTACCTTATTTATGGCCTGGACTGGCCCTATGCAAAGTGGCATTGATGTGCTTCATGTCACCCCATCTGGGGTCCCTTCATGCTTGTGATGTTCACTATATGCATGTCTATTTTTGTCTAATACTATATAGATAGATCTATTCTAATTAACAATCTATCGTAGAAGGATGAAGTATTGCTTTGTTCCTTGTAGAACTTATCTTGCACCAAGATCTTGGACATCAATATCAAGGGATACATAAACGAGGACAAATGACGAAAAATAGGTAAGTCATCTATCCTTCTCTTCTCATTCTGATTGTTGACATGTAGAATAGGTTTAAGGGAAAATTAGTAAACCATTTTTTACCTTCTGTCTTGGATCAAAGAGGTCTTGATCAAAGGGGGGTTTCACTTGTCCATAGAGGGAACTTTTCCACAATAGAAACTTGGAGAATCCACTGGGGAAAGTTCTTTTTGATCTTTCCTTAGTGTTTTCTAGCCTTTTGAATTTTGGATTATTGCTTGATATTTATTATTTGGATGCATCATCTTTGAACTCTCCCCTTCCCTCATCATCATTGGGAAGCTTTCTGATTCAAACACTTGACCCTTTCTTAGATCTAGGCAAAGTTTTTTTTTTCACCACTCTCCAGACTTCATCCCGCCCTATAAGGGATTACAAAGCAATGAAACTTTGATTATTCCTCTCTCTCAGTGTATTGGGGAGCATTAAAACCCTAATCATCACCATGTCTACAATTTTACTAGGGTCATGATCCTTTTGTTGAGTGGATTTTGACCCTACTTTACCTCTTTTCTGTTAGTATTTTGTCTCAAAATTGTACATCAGAGTCTTTACTGCTTCGTTAAGATTTTGATTTCTTTTTAAATTGAGTGATTTCTATTATTTTTTATTCCTTTTTAAATTTCCCTTCTTCTATCAACTTTTTCAAGTACAAGACCACTTTAGGTTAACTTGATCCTTTTGTTGAGTCTATGTCACTGTCGATCTAATTCCTATTACCTTTAGGCATTCAGACCTCTATCATTTTGATTTTGAAACTTTTGAAATTTCTTTGTTTGCCTTTGGAATCTATTTTATTTATTTAGGAATTGGAATATGTTGTCTTAAGCATCCTTTAATTGAGTTCTTCTTTCTCTTTGCTTTGGCTAAACATCGATCTTTCACAAGATTTATAAATTCATTTCCCTTGTCACAACTCTTTCATTGATGTTCGATCTTTCTTTTTTGATCGGATTTAAAAGGTTTCGAAAGGGCCTTTCTCTTGATTTCCATTTTATTGGTTTTTTTCGAGCATTGAAAGCTTGAATTTTTTGTTTGCAAGTAACAAGTGTTGAAGGCACCTTGTGATTGGATTATTTTATTTCTTGTTAGCTTAGTTGGGTGCTTGTTTCATTCATCTTATTTATCTTTGGGATCCTTTGAAAGTTTCATTGAGATCTTTCATTTCGATTGAAAGAAAAAGAAAAAGAAGGTTATATTTTGATTTTTTCTTGTAATTTTAAAAGAAGGAAACATTTTTTTTTGCATTCTATTTTCATAGGTGGAGTTTTTTGGTACATATTTTAAAGAGATTGTCTTGTATTCTTTGAGATTTCAAGGATATTTGTTTGATAGTTTGGCATTTTTATTCTCTCCCTTTGCTAAAGGGAAAGAGGAAGTTGCATGGTATTGAGAATTTATTTGCATTAAGAAGAAAAAGAGCTCCTCTCCTTTGCTCATATAGAATTCATCGAAACAAAATCTTTGCATTTCATTCTTTCTACATGGTTTTGGAGTTGAGTCATAACACCATCAGTTTCATCTTCGTGCAAACTATTGATTAAGGAACAACATTGAAAATTAACCAAGGCACTTAATAAAATAAATGAGACATCTTTTTTTCTATAGAACACCAACAATAGTACAAGGATATGGCCTTTGGATTAGGGTGAAGTGAGTAAACTATCCAAGGCTTCTAAATAAGACCAGAGAATACTAGAGAGAGAAAAACCCAGTAGTAGAAATTAAATTTAGTCGGGAAATCTCCTCTCACACATGAGTCAAACGCGAGGTCAAGGGAAGCAATCAATTGAGATTTTCCATCGTTTGTTCTCTTAGTGGGACTATTGCAAGTTTGGGGCTTTGAAGAGTGGAAAGTCCCCAGGGTGACACCACTTCTTCTTAGTTTCTGGGTCATGGATTTGTGTTTGGAATTCCCACACCCATTTTCTAGTATTGATTGTCGACTATACCACCCCGACCATTCATTGTGAATTGGTTATAAACATAGTAAACTCTCCTAGGATTCCACACAGATGACTTCAAGGGGGGTTCCTTTTGCACGATAGTTTTCTTGTGGTACCTGCAACAAAAATTCAATATCCACTTCAATGAACTGGAAGTGTATTTTACTGTGGGCTCTTACTTGCACCTCGGGGGGATTTTTGTGTGAGTATTATTGTAATTGTTGCTCATATCTTCATTGACAACTTGATATCTCGTATTCATAAGATACCTTCATCTATTGTTTTTTTGGTTGATTACCTTTATGTTTCTTAGGGGTGTGTTCTTTCAACGTTCATAGTTGGCATTAGGAATCATCATTTCTATTATATTTTCAACATGGCCAACCAACGTATCCAATTATCTAGTAGAATGAAAGGGTTGGATCCTCAAGGGAATAATCCTCCACACAACCCTTCCAATGAATGAACCATCAACAAAGATATTGCTTCTAAAGTTAGGAGTGTAGCTCCCATAAGTGACCAGCTCAAAGGGGTGGTTGAAACCATCGAGGAAGGTATCTTTATTCCTCCCGTAGATCCCCCTTTAGCTGGTACTTTTCCCTCACCACTTGTTGAGTTACCATCTACAATATGTTTTGATTCTTTTTCTTCTTACTGCTTGCCACTAGATACATTCCACGAGAAATATTTAGGCATGGATACAATGCCACTTGATTTTTCACAGGAATTAGTGGCATCATCCCCTCTTTCTACATCTCCTTTAGTTGAACTTGCGATAACTACTTTGCCAAAAACCACTACTTGTGATTCTACTTTGTGGGGAACATCATTAGGCTAGGTTACCCTGTCACAACCACCTGCACACATGTTTAAACCAAGAGTTTTACTTCGTCGTTATATACCACTTCCCTCTAGTCAAGTTGCTAGTAATGTTTCTTCCTTGGATCATGTAACAAGTAGCTTGGTTCTTCCCCCTCCTAGTCAAGTTGGTCACATAATGAAAATCCCACAAACTGCTCAAACTATATCTGTGACTTTTCAAATGGGGAGGTCTTCCATACCTCCCACAGGGGGGAAAATTACAACTAGGGGGAAACCCTCAACTATGGGGCAATCTTCAACACGGGGGAAACAACCAGTTTGGGGGCAATCCCTTATTGGAAAATAGCCACAAGCCTGGGGGAAATCCTTTCCAACAGGCCCTTCTATTACTATTACTTTATGTCTCTATATTGGACTACCATATCCGAGATTTTCAAACACTCCACGGGGTAAACCTAATCCGATAGGCATCCCTCCACTAGGAACTTTCCCTACTCAAGCCGTGAACACCATGTTTTATACTCCCCAACCCTCTAAACCACAGTATATGGGAGGACCATTAGGCTTTACCATGCCATCAAAACCAATAAATGGTCCTATTGGTATCACCATGCTACATCAATACTACCAGTATTCACAAACCAACCAACGACTTCCCTTCTTGACTAAATTATATCTACCTGATTTGTCATGTTTTACTAATGATACCATATAACATGCCCCATTCTATCCACTGATCCCTTCCAAACTACGCTATGATATCCCAAAGTTTGATGGGAAGCCTAGAGAATATCCCAAAAATCATGTAATAACCTTTCATCTTTGGTAATCTTCCAACTCCTTGATGGATGATTCCATTCACTTAAGACTTTTCTAGATAAATCTCATGGGTTTAGAATCAAAATGGTATATCGAGTTGTCGTGATACTCCTTTGGTGAATTTAACTCCCTCACCATGGCATTTTTTACCCATTTCCAACTGCCAAATCCGGTATGAGACTCGTACCGAGCTTATAACCTTGCTTAGGAAATCCACCTCCACCCATATTTCTAATAATATTCATGAATGGAGGAGGCGATGATGGTTGATTAAAGATACAATTATAGACCAACTCCTGGAGATGTCTCCATGGGAGGCATTGTCACACTTACCACCCATTGCTAGAGATGTCACCATGGGAGGTGTTGTCACTGAAGAGAAAGCGATCGATTGTGCTCAATACTTGGACTTGGTATATTCCCAATTCAACACACTTTATGATCTCATTCCTAATGCTCCTCTCTCGTCGACCGATCCTTCAATAACATCCCAAGAAGCCCATGCTGATGGCATGGTAGGTTCCATAAAAATGTAGTTTGCAACCAAACCGATTGGGAAACAAGGTCATATAGCCTCCACCCGAACCCCATCATAAACTATTACCAACACCAAATCTGCTCCCTCTCTTGCACAAACCTCCGAGGTGAATGCGGTTCAATCCAATTTGTCTTAGCAACCTGGAGGAAAGAAGAAAAATAAAGGTAAATCTAAAAAAAATTCCACCGAACAAGAGAGTACAAAACTTCAAAAAACTACTGAAACCAAGCCAAAAAGGAAGGTGAAGTTTCCCTGCTTGATTTTCGAAGATGACCATTACACAAAATACTATCCCTGTCATGATAAAGTCATAAATTTTTTAAAGGGAACCTCACAACCCGCAATTTTGATCGATCCCTTACCACCTCAACAAAAACAAATGGTTGCCCAAAATCCCACCCCTCCGCAAGGAGGTAACGTGGGTCACGGTGCTTCCACAAGTTCTCATGTCTTTATGTGTAATGATATGGTTAGTTTAACAACTAGATACAAGACATACGGGAAAATTCTAGAAAACACTGCCAACAAAGGTGCTACTGACAATCCCTCCACCTCCACTACTCCTTCTGACCCTCTTCAAATAAATAATCCTATTTTTGACTCAGTGTTACACCCGCCTAAGAACCCAATTCAAAAATCAATTTTTAATCCAAGTGCTCATGCTACCAAAAACTGAAACATTGTTGAAGATTTGGAACATGCACCTTGCGCTATGTCAACACTCAAAGTTATACATAACTGTCCTAGCCAACAAATAACCCTATTGTCAACTATTGGATTTGTATATCCAGAGGCATCTAATATTATTATTTTTAACCTAGAATATTTCAAACCAAGTCTCCCTCATCACCTTGTGTTCCAAATTCACACCACCATTCATGAGAAGAATATCCCCATCATACTATTTTGGATGAAGGAGCCTCACAACTTCCGTCATGTCTTTATCCTATTGGAGGGTCATTGGTTCTCCTGAACTCAATCAGTCTCCCACTATCCTCAAACTATTTGATGGATATGGCTTCTAACCTTATGGACTTTTGCACTCTTTAGCTATGGAATTGAGGGGAAAAATTGTTTCTATTGAAGTAGAAGTGGTAGATGCACCCTTGGATTATAACTTGTTTCTTGTTTGTAGTTGGTTTTATGCGATGACTGTTGTCACATATTCATTCTTTCACATATTTCAATTTCCTCACTAATGGAAAATTGTGACCATTGGCCAACTTGATTATTACACACCCAATATCCATAACCACACTACTAATAATTTCCCTTTCCTGGGACATTCCAATCTTGAGTACAAGAGTGTAGGGGTAAGTCTCCTCAAGGATTCATTTTTCATGGGAATTTTTCCCTTACCTTCCCCTGACCCCTCACATCAGGTTTCCACGATAAAAAATATTTTGGATATGGTACAAAAATCCCCAGAATCATTTGACCCTTGGGTAATACCTAGCCCATCTTCACTTGAATCACTAGGTGACACCATGCCACTTAGTCCAACAGATGATGCATATCACGTGATTCAATTTTCCTCCTACATCGTAGATTTTGATGACCAACATCTCGTGGCATTAAATCCATACTCTCTACCATCTTTCTTAGACTCCTCTCTACCCTCTTTTGATTATCTCATATGGACTTTCCCATTAGATGAGTCCGTAATGGATATTTTGAGCTTAGAAGAGTTTCCCTGGGAAGATTATCATCATTGGTCATCTTTCCTTCCACATATGGATACAATATATAACAACATTAAATCCATTGTTCCACCTGATATTGTTGCAAACCCTCAATCCCCCATTCTTAGTCAAAAATTGTATTTGAAGGGAATTTAGGGAACATCACACCTACCATTTCTATAGACATATTGATGGAACCTGGTATCATGGAACATATTAAACTTGGCCAACATTGCTCACCTCAAGAGATTAAATCTTATATGACCTTTTTTAAAGAAACCCGTGGTGTTTTCACATGGAGTTATGAAGAAATTCTAGGTATTAATCCCTCCATTTTTTTTCATGAGATCCAAACCTACCCAGGAGCCAAACCTGTCTAATAAAAAAATTGTCTGGTGTACCCCTGAAAGACTATGGATAATAAGGAAGAAGTCGAAAAAATATTGAAATATGGGTTTATCTACCATGTACCATTAATAAATTGGGTATCCAACATCGTTCCAATTATGAAAAATCAAGGGACTATCATAGTTTGTGTCGATTATAGGGACCTTAACAAGGATTGTCCTAAAGACAATCATCCTACTCCCTTTATTGGCCAAATCATCTATAACTATGCTAGAAGTGTCAACTTTTCATTTATGGATGATTTTTCTGGCTACAATCAGATCAATATACTCTCGTCTGACCAACACAAGAAAACCTTCATCTACCCCTGGGGGACATTTTCTTATCACAAACTACCCTTTGGCCTTAAAAACACTCGGGCCACTTTTCAGTGGGCGTTGTCGTATTCCTTTCATGATATCAATAATATTGTGGATCCTTACCTCGATGATTTACCTACCCATTCATCTCATCAATAAGATCATACTAAGCATCTTAGAGCCATTTTTATTCGATGTCGCCACTATAATATTCGCTTGAATCCGCACAAGTGCATTTTTTGTGTTGAAACCAGAAAACTCCTGGGCTTCATTGTCTCCAATGATGGGATTTGGGTTGATGCCATAAAGGTTGAGGCTATCTTATCATTACCCCCTCCAACAACCCTCCACCAACTTCAAAGTTTGCAAGGGAAGGAAAACTTATTGCGTCGCTTCGTCTGTAATTATGTGGAGGTTATGAAAGGATTTATGCGTTTGTTGAAAAAATATGTCCCTTTCATTTGGGATGACCAATCCCAAAAACTGTTTGATTCTCTAAAACACGCATTAACTCATACTTCATTAATCCATCCCCTCAATTACATGTAAGATTATATCCTTTACCTTACCACATCCATTTCTATCATTGGAATGGTATTGGTTCAAGAAGATGACAACGACGAAGATCACATGATTTATTACCTAAGTAAGAGCCTTGTGCACCCTGAAATCCACTATTCACACATTGAGAAGTTGGATTTGGAAACCGTCATTGCTATCCAAAGGTTTCAGCATTACATTACGCTCCACAAAACCTCAATCATTATTGATTCCAACCCTATGGGATTTGGGTTGATCCCTTAAAGGTTGAGTCTATCTTATCATTACCCCCTCCAACAATCCTCCACCAAATTCAAAGTTTGCAAGGAAAGGAAAAATTCTTGTGTTGCTTCATCTGTAATTATGTGGAGGTTGTGAATGTATTTATGAATTTGTTAAAACAATATGTCCCTTTCATTTTGGACGACCAAGCCCAACAATCGTTTGATGCTCTCAAACACACATTAACTCATACTTCGTTACTCCACCCCACCAATTACATGTGATATTATATCCTTTACCTTGCCACATCCATTTTCATCATCATAATGGTATTGGTTCAACAACATGAAAATGATGAAGAACACATGATTTATTACCTAAGTAAGAGCCTCACGCACCCTAAAATCCATTATTCACAAATTGAGAAGTTGGCTTTGGCAACTGTCATTGTTGTCCAAAGGTTTCAACGTTACATTTTTCTTCGCAAAACCTAAATCATTGTCGATTCCAACCCTATGTACCATGCATTAACCTGTCAAGTACTAGGGGGAAATATTCACGATGGATTGTTATTCTCCAAGAATTCTATCTAGAATTTTCCAAATCCAAATCGAAGAAATCATTGGTTTTTGTTGAGCCTATATGTGACCTTCCCCATACTGATGTAGAAACTGTGCCCATCGACTCTCTTCCTGATGAGTTATTGTTCCTCATTAGTTTGTTTGATCCGTGGTATGGATAAATCAATTTGTATCTCCAAACCCAATGCTTTCAACCTGATCTATCTTGCAATGATCGCCGTCATATTCAACATCATGCAAAACATTACCTTATCATTGGCGACACTTTATATCATCACAATATTGACTCTATATTACAACGATGTTTAACTCACGAGGAAGTTGAATATGTTATTAATGACTCTCACTTTGGAGCATGTGGAGGTCATCTTTCTAGGATGGATACAACACAAAACATCTTGTGCGTGGGGTATTTCTGGCCCTCAATTTTCAAATACTATATGGAATTCGTTAAGAAATACACCACTTGTCAAGGTTTTCATCCTAAAACACACTCTCCTTCTACTCCACTTTATCTAGTAGTTGTCATTATCCCTTTTTCAAAATGGAGTATTGACTTTATGCACAATAAGCCTACCTTAGTTGGGGGGCATGATTATATTATAGTAACAATTGACTATTTCACCAAATGGGTCGAGGATATGCCTACATTCCCAAATGATGGAAAATTTGTTGATGATTCGTAGTCAACCTCATTATCATCAGATTTGAGTCCCACAAGCCATCGTTACTGACCATGGCTCACACTTTAGAAACCATATGATGGTTGAGTTAAGCACCAAATTGTGTTTTCTCCATGATAACTCATCCCCATATTACCCCCAAGAAAATGGACAAGTAGGGCCATTAATAAGGTCTTCAAAACCATGATCCAATGGATGGCGGGGGCATAAAAATCAAATTTGCACTTGAAAATTTTCACGACACTTTGGGCTTATAGGAATTTCGTAAAAACTTCCACTAGGTTTACACCATTCCAATTGGTTTATGTCCTAGAGGTAGTCCTACCTATTGAATGCAAAATTCCATCACTTAAACTAGCCATTGGACTCCTTCCTAACACCTCTACCAGGGAATAACGATTCTTGTACTTGACAAAAATCGATGAGACCCGTCGTGATGATACTCTCGCCAATGAGACACATAAAAAATGCATCAAGAAGCAATACGATAAATCTGTCTAACCTCACGCATTTAATGAAGGTGACCTAGTTCTAGTCTACGACCAAGACCATGATAAACTGGGGCCAAGTAAGTTAGAACCCATGTGGCATGGTCCTTACATTGTAAAAAATGCGCTACAAAAGGTTGCGTATGAGTTGGTTGAATATGATGGAACCCCATTAAAGGAGCCTCAAAATGGGCTCTACCTGAAAAAAGTATTATTCTCAGGGTCATCCTGCATTCGTTCTTTGTACATTAATGTACCATAGATTTGGTATGTTTTGTTGTGGTGTGATTTTTTCTTTTGCGTATGAGGTTTTTTTTCACCTATGGTAGCTTATCCCACTTTGTGCTTGAATATGCAAATGTCGGCATCCTTTTTCGTAAACTTTGGATTTGCAGACAATGCTAGTAGACATACCCATAACCTTGCTTCTGCAGCTTGGGTGGTCTATTCCCCTATTGACGAGTTAGTGAGTTTAGGAGGAGTTTTCCTTGGACCTGCAACAAATAATGTCATATAATATCACGTCATAATTGGACTTTTGACTGAGGCTTCCTCTTTTGGCATATATCACATGATTGTTAGTCTTGACTCTCAACTTGTGGTCTCTCAATTGAACCATATTTATTCCATCTATTATCCTATATTGTTTCATCTTTACCTAGGGGTTCACCTCCTTGAAAAATCGTTCAATTACATTCGATATTGACATATACCAAAGGAGTTTAACACGGTGACTGATTCACTTGTGAATTTCGTGTTAGATTGGCATCTAGCGCATGCATAAACATACAATATTACCAACTTAATGAGAACTTTGTCGAGTTATCGTTTTTTCAAGGGTCACACTTTTTACCCCGTTTTTAAAAATGGTGCTATCGGTAGCACCCCCTCTCCCTTTTTAGGTGTTTTTTTTATATTTTAAATTTTCTGATTCGTAATGTTTCCACATTATTTTTTACGATGGTTAAATTTTACCCTTAAATCAAAAAGCGATGCTACCAATAACACTGGCTTTTTTTTAGTTGAAATCATAACTTAATTGAAACTGTGCCTTCAAAAACTAGTACCATTGTCAATAAACAACTGAAAATTTACTCCTAAATCATTGAATTGATTTTTTTTTAATTATATTAAAAAAATCAATAAATTTGACGAAAGAAAAAAAAGGTCGCAAGTTAGTTTTTAAAAATATTAAAAAAAAACACCCATTTTAAAAACAAAAACTCTAGCTTGAATTTAATNTAAAGAAAAATTTATATAAAAAAAATTAAAGAAAAACTAAAAAACGAAAAAATTAAAAAGATATATAAAAACTAAGGTTAAATGAGAAAAAAACAACAACAACAAATTTATGAGAAAAAAAACTTTAAAAAGATTTAAAAAACACAAAAAATTAAAAATATATGTCAAAAAAACAAAAAACACGACACCTAAATTAATTTTTTTAATACAAAATAAAATAAAATAAAACAACAAATACCCCCAAAAAAACCTTTATATATATATATATATATATATATATATATATATATATATATATA
>ML795987.1:41377-70554 GCA_009831015.1 Picea engelmannii
TCATTCTTCTTCTCTCCTCTCTTCTCTCTCTCTCGCAAGTTTGTGTGACTTTTCTACTAGTTATGTTCACTATGAAAACTTCACTTATAAATCTTTGTAATATTGAGTAGCAATGATCCTCATACTTTCACGGTACATTGGGATAATGAAGTTTCAGTTTGAAGTTTTTATTACTAATTCATTGTATATATGTGGTTCACCAATGAACATCGTGTGTGTGTGTGTGTGTGTGTGTGTGTGTGTGTGTGTGTGTGTGTGTGTGTGTAAACTTGTAAATAGTGCACAAGTATACAATCTACACAATTTGCATGTGTGTGTGTGTGTGGTGGTGGGGGGCTATATCTATGTGTGTGTGGCGTGCTCTCTCTATGTATAAGGAAAATTTTCTTTAAAGTATGTATCAATTTTTTTATAAAATCATACTAAAGGAAATGCTTAGTATTTATATAGAATGAATATATTATTATTTGTATTATTATTACTCAATGAATATAAATTAATGATATCATATATTTGTATTATTATTACAGCATAATATATTCATATATGGTAATCAATCATAAGTAAGTTAGTCATTAATTACAATGTAATAATTGATTAACTATTTTATATGATTTTTTATGTTATGGATGTAGTAATATTATTAATTAATCATTAATAATATTAATTAAAAAATAAATATTAATAATATTATTATAATTACTTAAGATAACAATTAATTAATTTATTAAAATAAAACAATGATAGTACTAAAATCTTTAATCATAGATTTGACAAGTAATATTTAAAAATATCCCTATGAGTTGGTTGGTCACTAACAAAAACTACATTAATATGTCCATACATGTAAATAGGTTTATATTGAACACATTCTATAAAAACACACCTACTCTTCAAATTCAAATTTGATCATTGGTTGCATCTTTCTTTTCTCCTCTTCCTCGACGACCTTTTTCGTTTTCTGCTCCATTATTCTTTTCACCAATTCCTCCTTCAACTTTTCCATTCTCCTCTGCGATTCTATATCCTCATGTGACATTTGTGACTTCTTATTCTCCCATTCCTCTCTATATTTTTTAATTTTCCTCCATGGTCTCTCAATATCCTCATCTGACCTATGAGATCTCTTTTTTTTCCATTCCTCCCTCATTTTCCTCCATGAACTTTGTATATAGTCTTTGGACATCTATGTCCTTCTTTTCTTCCATTCCTATTCATCTTGTTTCATTCTCCCAAATAAATTATCAATATATTCATTTGACATATACATATTTCTCCTCTTCCAATCATCACTCACTCTATTAATTATCTTTTGTAATTTCTCAGTAGCCTCCTCTAACATCTGCATCTTTCTTTTATTCCAATACTCCTGAGATTATTTTATTTTATTGAATATACTCTCAACATCCATATCTGGTATCTCTAAAAGACAGTGGCATACCCATTGATCATACATTTATCTCTTGCACTTATCTAAAAGTACCACAAAATATTCTAAAACCATTTTAAACGTTTCCTCCCCTCCTATGGATGAGTTCTTATCATGATGCACATTTAACGTTATTTTTCTGTAATTTTTCTTAATCACTTCATGTTCATCATGTGGATCAACATGAAAAATATTGTAATAGGCCTTATTTCCACGGTAATCCTTCGAATCTATTGTTGCCAGAAGGATATCTAGAACTGATATTAATTGGTTAATGCCTTATAGGTGAGGATACAAACGATAGGCCTTCAATGCAATATTCATTGCACCTAAAACATCATGCCCTCTAACAATTATTTCCTATGCAATTTCTATGGCTTCTATTTCCAACTCCCTATTGCACTTCCTATACAATTTCATTGGCTTCTATTGTTAGATCCCTTTTGCACTGCATCTATACTACCATGTTGTCAAACTCTTCCCAGAACTCTATGAGATTTAAAACATGTTTCATGTGTAGTGTAGTACCCCAGCGATGATTATTATATTTTAAAGTGTATATGTACATGATATATATAGGTTGAGCCAGTATGATTTTAAGTTGGAGAGAATGTATGTGATTTTGGGCCAAAATTATTGTATGATGACGGATGGAGAGACTGTATGTTGAAAGGTTGGACATCCTATCAATGTAATTATACTTGTACTTTGATAAATATTGATAAAAACATGTCTTCAATTGTAGACCAAAATAAACCAAGATTATAGGGGCTAGGAATCCACAAGAGGAAAAGGTAAGGGGGCTAGGAGGCCTAGAAAGTGGCTAAGAAAAAAATACATTCAAATATTCCCTAGCCAAATTATTGTGAACACTATATCCTAAATCCAAAACCAAGGGGGAGAGTTCCCAAGTCAGGGGAGAGTATCTCCTTGAGATCCATGTGGGAAGAAGTCCATGCATACTTAAGCCTTGTATTCTATGAAAATTATACCAAATCTACATCATTCTTGGCCATTCTACCTCATTAGAGTTGGGTGTGAGCTAGGGAGATCCACTTTGGCCCTAATATACTAAGATCCTTATGAATTCTAGGTGAACTATATTGGGATTATTTGTAACATACCCACTATAATCCCCATTTTTAAGTAATGCATAATGTAGATATGAATATGGTTATGGCCAAGAGATGTAACATGAAAAATGTTTTTTATAATTTTAATAAATATAATGTGATACTAGCCATGAATTTGAATTCATGGTTTAAAATCCCCAATTTTAATCTCTAAATATGCACATGTTGGGCCTGTAATTGGTCGAATTCTGAAAATTACAGTGTAGTAATTAAGAATTGGGTGAAATTGGGGAAAAGCCTCAATTGTTGCAGCGAAATTGGTTGAGATTTAGACATAACAGTGTTGAATTGTGGGTGCATAGGTCGAGTCGATACGCACCAGCCCTAAATTGGCCAATATAAAGCTTAATTTCGAGTTCCATGGTGGCCCTGGTAAAAATTTCATAATTATGAAATTCTAGAAAAAATTGAAATTTGGGTATTTTTTCATACATGAAATCAGCATGACGTGGTAGAGGTGATGCGGAATGTCATCGTGGCAAGTGACATGGGAAACACATGCGAGGGTGTTATAGCCAATACCATAAACCATTGTCGCATGGGTAATGAGGTGGTTTTGGTATGAGGCCTTGTACAATGCGACACCATAGAGATCGTTCCCCATGGAATGTTGTTTGGAATTTAGTGACCCAATGGGTTTGTTAAAACTTAGGCACTTTTGGGATGGGACATGGCCTCTATATTGTCTATCTCGCCAAATCTCAGTCATTGGATTTTGAAGACGTGCAAGTTCGTGTGTGCCAAAGTTAAGGTGAGGGATGGGAACCGACCATCCCTACTACCAATGAAGGGGTTCCATGTGGAAGTTGACAATCAGGTGAGACCCTTGTCCCATCTAGGGTCAAATATGTGCCAACTGGGTAGGTGGGACCCGCAAAAGATTAATATTTTATTAATATTTAAGGCCAACGTAAGAAAAAGAGGATAAATAAGAGAGGGAAGGATAATGAGGCAGGTCGGAAGGGTGACATGGCATCAAATTAGGGTGACATGTGGACCCATAATTCCACATTAGCAGCCACATCGTCAAAGATGCCACGTAGGAAACACTGCCCTACAGTCTAAAAAAAAACTAAGTCTATAGCCAAAATTTTATTTTGGTCATAACTAGAGAATATTAATTTAGATTGAGATGAAACTAATTGGTTTTTTTTGCAGTGAGGATATCTACAAAAGTGCCAGAGAGGGCCACTACTCATTTCTTCTTAGATTTGTCAAAAATTGCAAAATAGTTATTTTTAAAGATATGGATCCAGATCATTGGAAGAGGTCTAGATCAAGATAAAATTCTTGGAGAGAGAGTCCATAAAGAAGGCATGGAAATAACCCAGGAAGTAACTGAATAAGTCGAAGAGGGTTTGGAGTGGGGATGCTAAAACATGGAAAAATCCATTATTTCAAGCCACTTTTGGGGGATTTTTGGGATTTTCAAAGGAGGAAAAGGGCCCCCAGATGAAAGATATGGAAACAATTATTTACTTGACATTTTGTATACTCATCAATCTATACAACTTTAGTTTAGTGAAATTTTTCAGAAAGTGCAGAGTTTGGGAGATAGCCTATTTGGCTAAAAAATTTAAGACTGGAAAAAGGGGTAAAAAGGGACAATGTTATCATTTCCAGGTTGTTGTAGATTTTTACTCAAGCATTAGAATGGAAATGTGAGAGTTTTATGAGTTATCTGTCATAATTATTATATATTTCTAATACAAAAGTTTCCCTAGTTCTTGATAGAATTACTTCTACAAGTGGAAGAAGTTGGTGTTTGGAGTTAATTGCACCAGAATGAAAAATGTAAAAAAGGGGTAAATTAGCAATACTCAGATGACCATAAATTTATTCTCAGAACTCATAATTGAGCAAGAAAGTAGTAATTGGAAATATCTTGGAGAGGACAATCAATATATCAACCTAGAAAATTGATCTGGGAAGTTTAAGTTACATTCAACACAAAAGAAGATTATCGGTGGCATTAAAGAGCAGAAAACTTATGTATTGTTTTCCATAATTATGTATGTGTATATTTTTGTCTAACATAAATTCATTTTCATGGAAATTTTCTTGTAGGATTTAAAGGTACGGGAAGGAATTTTGGTTCATATGTGAGAACTACACCCATAGAAGATTCCCAAGGGTCCTACAGTCATGGAGAGAAATTCAGAGGGCTACATGTCAATATGGGAAATGTTGAGACATAATCTAATGGAAGGAGAGAGAGGCATAATCATGTAACTATGAAAATACCGTAGAGAGAAATGTAGATTTACAACATAGATAATGAGAATATTATGAAGTCTCAGGAAGAGATACTTCAAAGCTTGAATATGTTACAGAGGCAAGACAATAAAGAATGGCACAAAGCAAGAAGCTAGTGCTATACATGTGACATCATCTAGATCCCATAGCAGAAGGGATGAGTGTGGGAATGGAAGGAATTCAAGGAGCATGAGAAAGCACCATCATTCCCTAGAGTAATCCTGATCTAGGAGGATCCAAAATGCTCAAAACTTGACCTTCTCAAATTCTCTTGAAAATGGCTTCATTGTATAGAGCTCGGTGATGGATTTTCAATGATGTGAAAATCGCCTCAAATGGAGTTCGTATGAAGAAGTTATGGACAGTCAAAGTTTGTTCAAATAGAGTAAAAAGTCAAATCATGGGCACAACGTGGCAAGCCCATGGACTTCCATATGGCCTATCCATACAGTTCAACAAGATGACGTGGAAGCACGAGAGATTGCCACGTGTCACCCATTTTTGGAATTTTCAGGCACCCATGTTTACTAATAAAAATGTGCCACATGTCATCTGTACATATAACGTGGCATCCATGCAATGACATGGCAGGTGACAGGTGAAAAGTATAGTCAACATCTGTACACTGATGTGGCAATGACTGGGTAGTGATGTTGCAGGTTGACCAGGTATATGGTGTTGATGTGGTGCTAACAATGAAGACATATGTAGAGGTGGTGTGGCACACATGAGTACGGTGGCATATGAGGTGGCACTGTTGACATAGAAATGGCCAATGAATGGCTGCCACATGGACCAATTGGGTGGCACCATTGACCAGCCCAGTGACCTAAAAGGGCACGCAAACCTCCACATTCCAGGCATGGCTTGTTTCAATGAATTAATGTTATAACTATTTGGTTATAACCATATAATAAATGAACCAAACGAATTTTCATATGGTGGATCAAACCTAGAACCTCCAAAATATATTCCAAAATTTTAACCATTGTGCCAACAACTTCGGTTATGGTAATTAATGGTATTTAGTTAGTTTTGTTGTATAATTAATTTTGGTTGTACAATGCCAACGGATTTAGTTCTAGATTCTTGCCTATATAAACCTAGCATCGAGCCTATGAAAAACATGGGATTGCATGCCAAGAGAGGGTTTTCCATATAATTTTGTGCCAAGTTCATATTTGTCTCGTTTTGCATGCAAGGGGTGTTCTTAGTTTTTATTTCCCTCGTGTTGCATGTCATTGAGTTCTTTGAGAGAAGTATAGAGTGTTTATACTCATTTTTCAGAAAATTTTGAGAGGAATCTAATGGTGATGTCATTTTTGTGTAAAATTGTTGTGTATGAAAGTCTTAGTTCATATTTCTATGTATGAGACCCATAGTCTCGTTATGCATGAAAAAATGGATTTTTGGGTACCTATTCATAACATAGTCAATTTTATACTCATTTTTCTCTGAATTTCAAGAGGAATTCAGTGGTGACCTCTTTTTCTAGGATTGAGCAGCAAACTTAAAGGGTGTCCTCAAAAACTTGGTATTTGTAATTCCATTCATTGTAATTTTGGCATTTGAGCATTAAAGAGCAATCTCACTGTAGAAAAGGGACTCGGAGACGTAGCCCAAGATGGGTGAACTCCATTAACAAATTGTTATTGTGCCGTTTGAGTTATTGTTGATCCTATTTTACTTTATTTATGTAATTTATTCATCTCAATTCTTGAATTTTATGGATAAGTAAACGTTTTCACATGATATTTTTCAAATTTTCATATCGATCTTCATTTCCCTAATCTGGTCAAACGTTTATGTGTATTTAAGAAATAATTGACATCTAAGTATTTTTGGATCAAGTTGGTATCAAAGCAGGTTGGTATCACTGGAAGGAAACTTTCCTATCACTAAAAGGAAAATTGGTATCAGAGAAGGTTGGTATCACTAGAAGACAACTTGCCTATCACTATAAGACAAGTTGGTATCAGAGTTGTTTTTTATGTGTATTTGCAAGTGAATGCTTATGAGGTCCAAATTTAAGCGAGGTGAAGGAAATCTTGCAAGCTATAATCTTGAAATTGGTTCAAGGAGCTTCACTCAAAGAGGAAAGATGGCTTCACCAAGAATGTTAGGTCCTTGTGATTATGAAGATGATTTCTTTGAGGCATTTAATTTGATTAAGGCCATGGTGGAAGAAATGTACAAGGATCGAAAGAAGGCCAGGGAAGAAAGTACATCGGTAAAAAATAAAGCAGTTAAAGAAGAAGGAGAAGGTCAAGAACCCCTAGAGCCTCCTTTGTCCCCATCATCATCATCATCATCTTATTCCAATGGAAGTGAACATTACTCTCATAAGAGGAAGAAACATTCTAAGAAGTGTTCTCTTTCTTATGATTTACATTTGTTAAAGCTAGATGTAAAGTTTGATTTGCATATTTATGATGGAGAGTTGAATGCAGAGAAGTTGGATAATTGGGTCAAACAGATTGAAGTATATTGCAAGGTACATAAAATCATACATGATACTTCAAGGATATAGTTGGCTACTCTTCGCATGAGTGGCACAACTTTGATATGGTGGGAGAGTTGGACACAAGTTGATCTTATTCAACATGGTAAAATCATTTCTTCTTGGATTGAATTTTGTGTTGCATTAAGAAAGCAATTTTATCCTTTAGCTTATATGCAAACATTAATGATTTCTTGGCAACATTTAAGACAAGGAAAAGGGGAAAAATTTCAAGCTTATACACAAGAATTTAAGAGGAAGGCATTATCTTTGGGAATTCCATTACGCACTCTTGAAATTCTTCTAAAGTATATTGGTGGTATGCACACATATCTTTGCCATACTATATTGATGTTTATTCTTAGTAACATTGACGAAGTATTAGTACAAGCTACTCATATTGAAGCCAACAAAGGAACACATGTTGAGGATATGTCAAAGAAGCCACATGAATTCGAGGAGTGGTCGAAGGGAAAGGGAAGAGTAAGAAGAAAACTACAGTAAATAAGGATGAAGATAAGAAACCTACATGTTCTCATTGCGAGAAGAAAGTACATGATGAGAAGTATTGTTAGAAGTTGCATCCAGAACTGAAGCCAAAATGGGCTCATCATAGGAAGGGTAAAAAGAAGACCAGGACCATATTTCAGGATCTTGGATCAGATTCTAAGGATGAAACCAAGGTTACAACTATGGGCATCAAAGGTAAATATTTTGTTGCAAGTTTCAGTTCGCGTACTTCTTCTACAAAGTCTAAAGTAATTCCTAATGGAGGGAAAAGAAAATAATTGTTTCATATATGAGTTATCTCAAAGCTCACTGATATTGATACACTTGTTGATAGTGGATTGTAAGTGAATCTTATTTCAGAGCAAGTTGTTAAGAATTTGGGATTAGAAACTAGGCCTCATCTGATACTGTATCCTTTGGGTTGGATTTGTGATAATTCTCAAGTACAGGTAAGTAAGCAATGCAACTTACGGTTTGTGATCACATCCAGTTTCATTGATAAGGTAGAGTTAGACGTGGTTCCACTTAACATTTGCGGGATGGTTTTGGTAAGTCCATACTTGTATGATAGGAAGGCCATTTTCTACTAGGAACACAATAAGTATCATTTTTTCAAGGATGGTATTGAGTTCATTGTGAGAGCTCATCATATGAATATTAATTTGGTAGTTGTCACAACATGGCATGTGAACATGCTAGTTAATACTAGTATCGAGGATCTAGATTCACAGCCTACGGTTGAAAGTAAAATAGGTCCTTTGGTTGATGTTGTTCCTATTAAGAAGGGAAATATGTTGATGGTCCATTCTCTTTCGCATCTATATATTCAGTTTTGTTTTTCAGTTTATTACTAACTAGTGGAATATGGTTGGCTACTGCAACAATGAATAACGTAGTTTGTGAATTTAAGAGAATGGTTAACTTGGTCAACAATGTTGTTTCAATATTCATTATGGTTGTGATGAGTCAGGTGCTCATTATCTAAGGAGGAAATATGGATGATACTAGACAAGTAAGGAAGAAGTGTCCTCACTTCATTTCTTAATGATCCATACTTTTGGAGGTCTAAAAGTTCTTTAGTGGGAAGGTGTGATCTAGGAGGATCCAAAAGGCTCAAAGAGATCCAAGAGGATCCAAAATGTTCAAAATTTGATCTTGTAAAATTCTATTGAAAATGACTTCATTGCATATAGCTCGGCGATATCTTTCCAACAAAACAAAAATTACCTCAAACAGAGTTCGTATGAAGAAGTTATGTCGAGTCAAAGTTTGGTCAAACCAAGTCAAAAGTCAAAGCAAAGGTGTTGTGTTGAAAGACCAAAAACTGCTACATGGAATATCCATACAATATGCACAGCTATCAGTGATAAATCCCACCCAACCTTGAGGATAGCAGAGGCTTCATGTCATGACGAGTGATTGTTTGGGTTAGTGATTGGAGTAGATCAATAGTTTTTTGTTTAATTTTTTGAGCTTACCCACACTTTGGATAAATTACATAGTCATTTTTAAATCATTCTCACAAGATGGTGCTCAAACACGGTGTTTCAGCACGGTATTTCAATATCATTTTCCCAATTCTCATTGCTTGTGTGTTTCCACGCACAAGTGTCATCCTGATCAATGATAGAGCCCACCCAGCCTCCAGGATAGCAGAGGCTTCAAGTCATGACGAGTGATTGTTTGGGTTAGTGATTGGAGTAGATCAGTAGTTCTATGTTTAAGTTTTTGAGCTAATGGATTTTTTAAATCATTCTCCCAAGCTTGTGCTGAAACTCAGTGTTTTAGCATGGTGTTTCAGCATTGTGTTTCCCAATTCTCATTGCTTGTGTATTTCCACACACAAGTGTCATTCTGATCAGTGATAGATCCCACCCAACCTCGGACCTCCAGGATAGCAAAGGATTCAAGTCATGATGAGTGATTTTTTGGGTTATTGATTGGAGTAGATCAGTAGTTATGTATACTATGTTTAATTTTTTTGGCTTACCCAGTTTGGATAAATTACCTGGGCGTTTTTAAATCATTTTCACAACTTACAAGTTGGTGTTGAAACACGGTGTTTCAGCATTGTGTTTCCCAAATCCCCATGCTTGTGTTTTTCCATGCACAAGTGATAGAGCACTTAGGTCCCAACAATCATGCTGGCTTTCCAAGCAAGAATATAATCCAAAGAATAAGTAATGCAATTATGCCCACAAAGCTACAATTTCACATTCATATATTTATTTTAATAGAGCAAATTATATTCCATTCAAATGCATGCTTGTACTAGTGTGGATATTGCAGTATCAATACCATGTCATGAGTCAAGATAAATATAGTTATAGATAGTTTTAGATAGATGTGGCATGCCTAGAGTGAGTTTGTGTTGAACAGTGAGCAAGAATGAAAAATCTAATGCATACATTTCTACAAACACTTCATGTGCATCCTCATACAGTATTCTAAGTTGTTGGTATTATAATTTCATATAAACATTTCCTCAAGGCTCAACCCATTGCTATAGCCTATATCATATTGTACAATGTACTTCTTACTATATAGTATGCTAATAACAAAAAAATAATGAAAGATAGTTATCCATATGACCATTTTTCACCATGAAAATCAATTAACCAAAATATTCCGCAGTCCACTCCAGGTTTTTCCTAAACCACCATATATTACTATTTCAACCCAATTATAACCAAATACATAAGAACCGGAGTCCCAAACCAACCTTACTAAATATACTCTCACTGTTGTTCTAGATTTAGTAATTGCCAATTCAATTAAGTTTTCTATCAGTCCAAATTTCAGTTCTGTTCAATTACACAAATGCATGATCTATTCTTAGAGAGGGGCTCCAATCCCTAGAGGCTAGGTAGTTAGTGTGGAAGCATGAAGATCTGAGTGAGGGTGCAGAGTTTAAGGATGAGTGTACATGCATACATGCCACAACCATTCTCCAATTGTGATGCATTAACTCAGGCACTATTATCCATTTGATTAGGAAGAAGGCTTAGGGTTTGAGCATGCTTCAGACTTCTTGCATGTGTCCAGTTCACTGTTTTCATATATGCAACTTTGTTTTTCATATTATCAGTAATATGTATTTGTAGGTGAATTTACTCTATAGCTATTATTTGTAGGTGAATGTACAAATCGTCATCATTGTTTGACATGGAATAGCAGGAAAACTTTAAACATGTCACAAATAACAACATCTCATCACTCATATCATATGACATACAAAGGTCCCAACATAAAATAATGGACCATCATACTCGATAACAATGTAATACATCAAGGATTTGGGATAACCCCAAGCTGGCAAGCAAAAACATGTGGTAAAATCCATATACACAATGTCTGACAATAGGGACCTTCCAATCTATCTTTGTATGATTGTATCTAAAACTGAATGTAGCCATAAATTTGCTCACGATTCATGGAACACACTTCTAGAAAAACATATTATCAACTTAAAACCAACCTATCACAGGAAAAATAGATTTTAAAAATGAATTTTTATTGATGTGGCATTATTTTGAGCCAATAATAATATGCAAGATGAAAATGACTTGTTGTATGCTAAAGTGATTTATTTTTAGATAAGTATTATTGGTTTTGTAACTTGTTGAGAAGAAATGAGTTCTTAAAATTGATATATCTCTTGCATTTGTGTTGACTTTCCAAATGGATGACTAATTTTGTATTATTTTTCTCAAGCAGGTTTCACTTTTGGTTTCTAGATCGATTTGAAATTCTAATTGTGAAAATTCCAGTGAGATGTCAAACAAAAATCATGGAAAGAAAAAATCAAAATAGAGGGATGTATTTTCATACTTTCAGAAGCCTCAATCTAAGAACCTAGATTCTCTTCATGATTCAAGCTCTTTTGAGCAACCCATCAGTGAAAATCAAAGAGATGTCAACTCTTCTAAGAATGCATCTAATATCCATATAATATATGATGAAATAGGTTCCTCTAGTGATCAAATTGAGATGCTTTCACCAGAAATTGACAATAACAATGTTGAAGGTTTTTCTTTGGAAGGAAATACAAACCATTCACAATCACGAAAAAGGAAAAAATGCCAATGGGACATAGGGAGACAATTCCAATCCGAATGGGTCTCAAAATTTCCATTTATTGAACCAATACCTCCAACAAATGAGAAAGAGGCTTCACGAGAAATTAGATGCATTATATGTAGTTGCAAACTTAGAAAGACAGTAAAATTGCAGATGAAGTTAGATATAATAGAGAAGCATGCAGGAAAGGTGTATGATAAGGAAATTCTAAATGGCGAGGAGAAATCTATTATCAGATGGAAATCTTCTAAGGAATGTCGACATGTCAAATATGAATATGAATATAATAAATACTTAATCAGTAAGAGAAAACTCGAGGCAAGTGGAGGAACCATCACATATCTATTTGGAAAGACGATGGAAAGAAATTTGTTATCCAAGACTATGCAATTAAGCATTGTATTTCACATCTTATCTAGAGGTCGTCCTATGATAGATTTTCCAGATTACAATAACTTTATATATTTTCTTGAAGTGTTAAATTTCTCATCTTCTCATTGGTCAGTAACGAGTGGTTGGGAATGGGAAAAATATCTATCTCAAGTAGAAAATGATGATTTGAAAGAGAACATTGCAAATGATAGGTTTTTTTCATTGTCTTTGGATGAAGTTACAACTATTAATAATACTTCATGGATCTACACGAGCATTTATATGGTTAATGATCATGTTATGCATTCATATTTACTTGGGATTCATAAAATGAGGGAGAATTCTACAGCTCAAAATAGTTATGAACTTGTCATCAATACTTTGAAAGAAATTGGTTGTATGGATCATTTAGTGAGTACCAATCCTTAGTAGGGGTGATGTATGAACATCGCTTCAGCGTAGACAAAGCTCAAGATCTTCTCTTTCGATTAATTGATATAGAGACATTATTAACATTGGTTGGAATTCTTCCTATGCTTTATGAAATGAATTTCCTTGTGAAAATGTCTCAGATTCGCACAATGTATATTGAAAAATACATACATACAATAAAATTAGCATGTATTCAATTGCATAATTTTTATATGATGCCATAGCCTTTCACAAGTCTAGCATTTAAAGGTTGGACTACTATCATTGATATAGAAAACATTGAAAATTATTTGAAATATGATGGGAAATGAATACTATGTATGGCAGTGCATGAATATATGGTTCCATTTCATTATGTTAGTAATATGGTATGAATCATTGAAGAGTGTCATGTGTCAAGAGACCAATTCAACAATGTTCCGATTTCAGTGAAGCGCAACTTGATAGAAATTGCAAAATCACGGGCATTAGATATAAGGGAATGATTTCCTCGAGATGAATTATTGGAAGCCATGTATGTGGTATAACCTCAATATTGCAACCTTGAACACAATAGAGAGGCTAAAAAAGTTGACTTTTTAGCAAAATTAAAAATTCCAGTGCACCAATTTGGCAAGAATCGCAATGTACAAGGAGAAGAGATTGAAGGTATATTAGATTCACCAAAGTTGTATCAACAAGACAATCTCTTTGGTCAAACAATGTTAGCTCAATATTGTGGATTGGAGAAACCTCTAGAACATGGTGCAATAACAATATTATGGACTAAATTAGGTGAAAGCCAATACCTAGAAGAAAACATGTCAGAATATTTCAAATTAGCGGATTTATGTCAAACCATGATTTTGGGATCGGTGGAGGATGAGAGAATGTTTTGTGCACTGTCATTCTTGAAGTCAAAGTTGAGGAGCAAGCTTGATAAACATATGGATACATGTTTAATATTATATGTAACAAAGTATGACATAAACAAGTTTCCATTCGATAGAGCACTAGCTCTTTGGTGATCAGATTGTGATAGAAGGGGAGAATACAACACAACAAATTCCTCTAATGAAATTGATATGGAAGATAATATTTTGGAGGCTCGTAATAATAGTTCATATGCAGAGTTTCCGGTTCATAATATATAAAATGAGGGTTGACATGTTGACGTGAACTGGGATATTAATATACCCCAAGATGTTATCTAAACCAATATACATGAGGGGACTCTTATTTTGACTTACATGTTCCATTGATGATTGGAGTTATAGAAATAATGAAGGGAATGGCACATGTGATGTGATTCTTTTTTATTGACTTAATTGTTCCTCTATTTTTGGAGTACATTGGAAAAAGGTCATTCTTTGTGGGAGCAAGATTACCATCTATAAATTTGAGATTGCATTTAAGGAAAAAATAAGTTCTATATTTTGTATTAAATAGTGTAACATTGAATCTACATTTATTTGATCCAAGATATTTTAAGTTTGATGGTTTGATAGTTAACTAAGACATTCTCTTTTTCCTATATGTGACAGGAAATGAAGTTGGCATTTGATGAAGTTGAGACATGTCTCTTCACATAGATAGTTTCCTAGTATTAAAGGCTAAATAACTAATTAACAAGACTTTCACTAAGAAATAATGGGCTCATTCAAGACTCAAGTGCATGAAACTTATTGGATTTGTAACTTTGATATCTTGGAAAATTTTAATGGTTTGTTTGTTGTTTGCATTTGGACCATTTTTTCAACTTTGGAAGTTTGGTTTTATTTTGATAAAGATTGTGTTAGTCCCTTAAATGCTTCTAGTTCTCATTTGATGCTTGTTTGAAGCTTGAGCCATTTGCAGTAGCTTTATTGGTTTATTTAGAATATATTATGTTTATTTATATTTTCTTTGAGAAGACATGTTGGTATTCATAAAAGGAATGAGCCATGAGTTGCTAAGCGAAGAGAAAAATGGTCTATGTACTGGCCT
Source organism: Picea engelmannii (assembly GCA_009831015.1). Lineage (NCBI taxonomy): Eukaryota > Viridiplantae > Streptophyta > Pinopsida > Pinales > Pinaceae > Picea > Picea engelmannii. Next base: position 56,055 of record ML795987.1, read on the forward strand.
ACTAGATTCCTACGTAGTCATCATAGGAAATATATTTACAATGAGACCAACATTCCTCTAATGCATTTATAATTTTAATGTCATGAATAAATAAACTTTACATGTAGCCTCTCAATAAAAAATTTATGAAATGATTTGTAATCTAGTCTGGTTATTTCAAAGGAAATCAAGCACAGCTTATGCATAAACATTGAGTCTTCTGACACTAATTCATATGATGAGACTATTATATATTTCCTTCTTACACTAATTCATATGCTGACCCAAGTCCCAAGCTAATCAATACCTACTCAAAATCTGATCATTGTTGAGACTGTTATAGATTTCCTTCTCATTGAACAATTCTAAATCTAACTGTTGAATTAATCCTTCACCACTAAACCACTCATTGCAGAAAATAAACCACTCATATGAAACGAATTAAAATATATATATTACTTTTGCAAGAAGTTAAATCCTCTCAAAATATCTACTCTGTGATTGCATAAATAAATTTCACACTTCAAAGAAATTGTAACTTCATTAAATCATAAATCCACAATCATACCTCCATCTAGATATGGCTCAACAATAAACATTAGAGAAATTAATCTATGATATCATTTAGTAATATGGTTGAGATGTAACAACAATACTAATCATCAAGTGACAAGGACCAACTGAACCATTTAGAAAATATTACACTTTCATGATAACAAATTGTTACAACAGCAATTGCAATCTATTCAGCAACATCAATCCCAAAATAATTATTACTTCAACAACATTAATCATACAAACTACAAACAAAGGTTAAGTTGTTGATTTATCATGTGACATGCACAGGAAGGGAAAAATAAAAATCGATTGAGGCAAGCTCTGTGTGGAGGTGGGACCTTGCCTCCAAATAGAGATGCCTGTAAAAAACTAAAAATAAGCAATCACTAACATAAATTTAGTTGAACATTGCCATTTCTTATTAAGATATTAAATTTCCATATACAATGTTAATTCTCCAATGCTTAATGGAAAAACAAGGACTATCTCCCTAGCGTAAACACTTTGCACATCTTTTAAACCATGCCTTGTTCTCATAATAGAATAAAACTACCAGTAGTTCGAACAGTCTTGAGAATATTTCGATTCTCAAGCTATTCATAACTTCTTAAAATAGAGATTGTTAAGATTACAATAACAAAAATTAGAAACTTAAAAATCGGTGCTCCAATTGTTACCCAATGATGTGTCAAGTTGCATGATTCCCTAGATAAGTTGTGCTAATTCCAGTCTCAAGAAGATCGCCCTCTGCCAGCTGAATATGTTATATCCACGAGGAGATTCAATCAATGGTGCCATAGTCTTCTTCGTGCATGTTTCAGCACCAGTTGGCAGCATATCTGCATTCATTCTTATTAATTCAGCATTAATTACCCAAATTATGAAACATCACCCTAGTTTACAAGTACTTTGTGAATTAACATAACACAATCATCAATGAATAATGAATTATGAATTGTACTTGCTCCAAGAACCAGGATTGATGTTCTCATAGGAAATGTAAGCAATAGGGTCAAGGGATGAATTAATACAAGAGAATGAGAAATGATAAGGAAAAAGGGGCAATTTTATCACCCAACATATCCCCCCAACTACACCATTGCATGTCCCCATGCAACTTCACTCACACAGAATCAGAGTCTGAGTCGGGGCATGAAATTTTCCAATGCAAATTAGAAAGATTGTAGGATGATGCAGCATTATCTTCTAAATTCATGTAGCCCCTAGAATAAATCACTTATGCCCAACATTCTCTTTCAGTCTTCTTAGTCAATCTACACTTATGTTGACACTTCTTTGTTGGCAGCCAAATAAGAGAGAAATAAAATTTAAGCCCCAACCACTGTGGACCACAAGTCTGAATGAACTCAATACAGTTAGGAACCTGAGATAGAGCATAGGTAAAATTTTCATGACTGTAGGGATCCTTGGTCCTCAAGGCCAGAGAGGATGCTTCCCATCTAAATCTGCTACCTTCCAGTGCAAACAATTTATGTTCATTAATTGTTTTAACACAAGAGTCTATGACAAACCTTTGAAGGTCTGTCACTTTTCTAGTCATGTAAGATGAAGAGAGTATATGTTTATGCATATTAAAATCAGTAACAGAAGTACGAGGTTCACCCCTAATCCATAATGTTTCTTCTCCTTCACTCTTCTAGATTGTGTGGAAGGCATTCCACCATTTTTACTGATTGTTCACAAAAGAAGTGAAGGATCTTAGTTGCACATCTCCTACCTAGGGAACATGATTAAATTTTATATCCAAAAGGAAGGCTTGTTCATGCAAATAAATATCAGACAAGAAATGTTGATCTGAGAAATCACTCTCAGAGAAAGTTTCTAAAAACTCAGAGGCACTAATCATTTTATAAGGCCTTCCTTCCTTAATAGATTTAAGCTTAAAAAGAGGTAATTGTTCATGAAAGAATATCGGGTATGAGGGAGAAGGGATTCTACATCGCAACAACTCTTATGCTAACAAATACATTTGATTTTTATCCTATTGCAAAATCTGGCACTTAGCTTGCAACTTCTTATACTCTCCCAATTCCTTCTTCATTTCTTCCCATTTAAATTTCTGAGACGTCAAAAATTCAATGTATTTCTCCCTGAGGTCATGTATTTCCTTTCTGTGGAATGGCACATGAATCATTCCTTCTCCAAACATGGCAACATGTTGCATCCATTTATCAATCTTTGACAGCAAAAATATAGCATTATCTTATGTGTCATGATGGTCAACTTATTGTTCATCCTCATCACCAATTTCCAGAGAAATTTGAGCTTTTGTCATTGGTTCTTGTGTAACAGTGACTTTATCTTGTTGTGGTAATTCCTCTTTCTCAACCACTAGTTCTTGTGTGATAGTTTCTTCTTCTGTGGCCTCATCAGATTGTTTATTTAAATTAGGTATCGTTGGTTCTTGTGTAGCAATGTTACTCTCAGGATGGGTCAGTTCAACAGTCTTAGCCATCACTGGTTCTTGTGTTATAGTGAAAAATTATTGTATATCCATATTAAACTATGTATTTAAATCAGGTACCACTGGTTCTTGTGTTATAGTGGAATTCTCAGGTGTTTCAGCAGTCTACTTTTCTTCTTCCTTAGCCACTGGTTCTTGTGTGGCAATGACTTTCTTTCTTTGTGCTACCTCAGCCAACTCTTCCTATTTTCTTATTAGTCCCAGAGATGAGGGCTCAAGAAGGGTCACCTCATACCCAACCAATCTATAAATATCCCCACACTCAGGACACAAATATTCCTTAAATGTTTCATGGGTTTCATCCTTCTCTGATGGCACAGTCTGTCTTCCTAAAAGACGGGTTGCTTGCACTAATAAATCCATATCATGAGGTGGAGGCCTCTGGGGTCCCTTTTATGCTTTTAGCATTTTTGTTTCTCTCATAATCCTCTGAACTTCTCTTTTCAATTGATCATTCTCACATAGCAAGGCATCAATCTAACTTTTACCTCTTTCAATAGTAGGTTCTTGTGTTTCAGTAGCTCTTTGATTTGGGCTCATGTTGTCAATTGGTTCTTTTGTTACAATGAAAACTTCTTGTTGTTGTTCATCACCCAGTGGTTCTTGTGTAACAGTGGGTGAAAGAGGATGTGGCATAGGAATCTCAATTTCTACCATTTTCAACTTAGTTGCTTCTATTGCGACAACAACCCTAGTTCTTCTCCTTATACTTGGGAAAGTTTATAGAAACATTGGCAATGGCCTCTTCCTCCTTAATATATTTGACAATGTTTGGGGAGGTTTCTTTGGGACAATTTCAACTTCATAATCAGGGGAAACATGGGAAGAATCATCATGCAAAGAAGATGATTCTTCCTACAACTCAATTGCATTCTCGCTTGGAATCATTGTTTCAACCTCCTGAATATATTATGGTGGTGTTTATGCCCTTTCAAGTGACGATGACCTCTCCACACTTAATTCCTTCACTGTATCTCCAGAAGGAATCTATGTATCTGATCCTTACCTCATTTCTTCCATGGGTTCTTCAACACTTAGTTATTTTTCTATATCCCCTCCTTCATGTTATGTTGGTTGATTCTCCTCTATCAACTGCTCATTTTCCTCTGCTATAATGGTAGATGATTTCTTAGGGTTTTAGTGCAGATATTTCTCCATATGCACTCCAATATCTTCCATATGTACATATTCTGCAATCACAACTCTAGCATTATCCCTCATTTCTACATCACCATTTCCCTGTCCTAGTTTTCCAACAAAATTATCTTGTCCCAAATATTCATTAATTCCTTCTCTTTCCTCTCTTTCCCTGACTGAAATTCTCCTTTCACTGCTTCATGCCTCCTCTTCTGATTCATTTCCATCATTTTCATCAACTTCTACAACTTCCCTGGCAATGAATTGAGCCCATGTTTGGTTTTTTAGTTCCAAGGTCCTCAACACTATTAATTTTATCAAACATTTGTGTGTGACAGAACCTTAGGGAAAACAAGATTGTCTTACATAATATGTCATATTGTGCAAAGATTCTAACAGATAATAAGGCATATTTATCAATGATCCATGACGAAGGTGTGACAATATAACAAAATCATATTTGTAAACAATCTTGTACCTACCTTCACATGTAATATATTTCTTCAAGAAAACAAAAGTTGGTCCCAAGGTTGAGGTAAAGATTGTATTGTTGTGCCACGTCCCCTAGGTTGCACCTGCTCTCCTTCCTCCAAGAAATTGGTCTTTTCATTAGGAATGGTTGTCCTTTGTCCAAACCATTTTCTGCCAATGTTGGGAAGCCCCGTAACAGAGGATATAACTGCATTTGTTAAACTAATCTACAAACTTCTAACATGTGAATGGGTTCCTATTAAATTTCGGGCGAATTCTAGGGAAATATCACTGTCAAACTCATCCAACCACTCGAAATATGCTACCCACCCTGCGTCTTCAAATATTATGTAGACTTATGGGCGCCAACGCAGGGCGTCGAGGGTTATTGGTTCATGACAGACTGCAAATCCTCCCATGGTGAACGTTCTTCTGTGTAATTAGTTGTTATAGTATTGCAAAGTATTTTTAGGTTCAAAATTCCCAACACAGACCTAGGAGCTTCAAAACGCATGAGTGCACAGGAACAATGGAAGGATATTTGTTGGTATTTTTGGAAAGGTGGTGGTGATTCAAATTTTGTGGGAAAAATCAACCTGACAACCATGTTGATTGAACGTTTATGGCAGAGATTGGTTAATTTATTCAGGGATGATGGGATACCCCCCAACTTGAAATGATGGTATTGGTTGTTTGTTGGTTATGTGGAAGGGCGTGGAACAATCATTATTTCACAGTATCATGTCAAACACATGTCACGGTGACCATTCATACCTATAGGTTGTAAACCACGGACATGTACATGCGGGAACTGACCGGCGGAAAGAAAAATATGAGGTGGTGATTACATTCAGTTGTCTAATCAATGTTATCAAATTATTTTAAATTTGTTGAGCCAACACAGAATATATCTAGCTAGAAAAGACCACACACATTTGTAGAGAAAAATTGTGAAAGAAGAAGCAACAGAGAAAGAATGGAAGAATTCGCATTAACCATATTCCACACTCAAAGAGTGAATAATTTACAATGGATATAGGATACATGAGTAACTAATGCACCATAGTGGTGGTAGAGAGTGATCTGGACACACACCAGCAGTTACGGGAGTAAACTGCCACCTAGTCTAGTCTCTCATGTAGTTATGGGAGTGAACTGCCACCTAGTTTGAGTTAACTAATCTATCAGTCTTTAGTTGACTGACTGAAACATAGTGAAGTGAGGAGGAGATCAGGGAATCATGAATAATGCGCTAGTTTAGTGATGATCCAAAGGAAAATGTGCATTAGCTGGTGATGATCCCAATGTTGCATGGTGATAATCCCAATGTAGCATCTAGACTCCACTCAATTGATCAAACTGAAGTGAAAATTGAAGAGAATATTCTCCCTAGAGGAATATTCTTCCTAAGGATATTGAATAATGACTAATAAACAATAAAAACCCTTGGGAAAAAGAAATCCTAGGTGTGCATGAAGTAACTCCAACACCCCCCCCTGAACATCACTATGGTGAAAATAAAGAATGGGTCCCGGCAACGAGGCCATGTTAGGTACCCAAATGCAAAAGATACACTGAAATAAAGGAGGAAAGAGGGAAAACCTCATGGGAAAAACACCCCCCTCAAATTACAATGCATAAAAAAAATGAGAAGGAACAAAAAAGAGTTGCTAAGCAACCTTGTCCTTCACTCCAAGAAGACCTCGCAACTGTGCAAGTTTATGCTCGTTGAAGATTTTGTTGAGGATGTAGATGTATGCACGGATTTGATGAAGTATATGCACCATTGAGATTTCCACACATATCCACTTTCTATTCTTGTAATGAAGAAGATCCAAATAAAGTTTGGATGAAACTTTGAAAACCGTGCGGTCGTTTCCGGAAAAAACATTGAAATTTTGTTGATTTTAAAATGATCATAACTGTTGGATTACTGAGAGGGGAGGTGAATCAGTAATAGAGAAATTTACATGGAAACCCCAAACGAGAGAAAACCACGAAATGTTTTTTCTTATATGTCTTGAAGAATTACATTCATTGGAAGCACCAACTTCCTTTGTTTTCTAGCTGCAACTAGAAGGAGGCTCTAACCCCCTTATTTCTCAGGCTACAACTTGAAGGAAGCTCCAACTCCCCTATTCTCTGGATACAACTAGAAGGAGGCTACAACCCCCTATGTTCTCTGGATACAAACGGAAGGTGGCTACAACCACCTATCCTTTCTCCGTCCAACCGCCATGAAGTAAAAGTATAATGATGGAACCACTGTCACACTATCAATGTGAGATATATCATTGTAAACATGTACCAATAAACCTGAACCATGCATCAACCATGCACCAACCTGTACCTCAACCTGTAATCAACATGTACCATAAACAAGTGCATAAACCATGCACCAACCTGTACCAAACAACCTGTAATCAACTTGTACCATAAACAAATGCATCCAACCATGTACCAAGTATGTACCAATCATGTGTCAACTACTCATCAACTATGACTCATCAATATGTGCCAACACCATCAACTATACACCTCGTGTATGTGCCAACTCATCAACTACTTGTCTCAACCATGTACCCAACATGTACCTTAACCAAAAGCCCTCATAAATTTCATCATCCAAATATGATTTGTAACTCTGTAATAGACCTGGTGTATATGATCACATACCTGCAAACCTTCCTTAACTTTCACAACAAAAGACTAGAATTTTCATCAAACTTTTATTTAGTCTCACATGACTAGTTTGGGATTAGTCAACAACCCTAACTTGAAATAATTCATAACTATGTACTTGTAATGAATAAAGATATAAAAGTAGTACACAATGTTCTTTAGTTTTATTTATGCAATTCATCCAGGTGTCACTACTTGGAACCTCTCAAAAAAGGATTTATAGAAAAAATGTCATACCTTGTTGAATTCTAGCTTATTCTAGAAAGTGACCTTGTAGAGTGTGCCCCACAAAGAATATTTGTTGGATGGATATGAAACTATTGCACATCATACTACATATTGTAATATAACTAACACATTTTGTCTTACTAAATTTGGATTTGTTATGAAGAAGTTATGACTTTTTTACCCGAAACACATGTTTTAGACTAGTTTCGGGACTAGCCACAAACCCTATTTTCCACGGAGTGTAAATACAAAAATACAATGACCCACAAGCTGAATTTTTTACCACATATACTTGGATATGTTTTCTCAATGGAATATCAATTTCATGGTCTGAATCATTATAGAAAAAAAAATTTATTGTGAAAATGGTGAGATAACATGTAAATAGCATGCCTTAGAAAGCATCATCAAAAGAATTTATCCATCCCCTTCAATTTTGGCCTTCCTTTCTTCACATTCCCTCTAAAATTCGGCTTAGATATCCTTTGGTTACCTCAATCACCTATAGATATTCAATATGCTCAAGTGTGATTTGAAATGAGAGAGTCTTACCTCTTATTTATACTCTCCATCTTCTAGGTCACTTAACCCATTTCTAGGTCACTTAACCTATTTTCTTGATTTTTAGGGTTAACCACTTTCCATAATTAGAAAGTTATCCATTACTTTATCATTTAAATATCACTCTTTGACTTTTTCACCTCACTTTATCATTTAAATAATCTTCTTTGATTTTGTCACTTCACTTTATTATTTAAATAATCCTTCTTGACTTTGTCACTTTACTTTATCATTTAAATAATAATTTCTTCTTTGCAAGATCTTTGACTTCTTTGACCTTTTGGGGCTTCAATCCAACATATGAGGGTCCTCCAACTTCCTAAGGCCATAACTCTCAAACCGTGAGGATTTATGTGACGCTCCACATACCACCAGAAATGGCATGACATGTATTATCCATATAGAATAGTAGTACCTTAAAATATATTAAAACTCATACCATTATACATGAAACAACCTTGGGTCCATTACCCAAACCTTTGTGCTACCAAAATTTGCTACCAGACTTTATTCAAGGGTTGACATCAATGAAAACCAACCTTAATCAACAATCATCCCCTTTAGCATTGATGGAAACACTTTGATGCAATAATGAAATCATATCACTCATACTCCCCTTGGAACCATGTCTTTGTCCTCTGCATCTCTATGACCATTTCTCCCCCCTAGAATCATGCATCTGTCCTCTGCATCTGATAAATCTCTCCCCCTTTGTCATCAATGGCAAAGGTATCTTTCCATCCGGGGATGCTCCCCCTAACTGAACTATCCTCTTTATGGTGCTTCCTCGTGTACATCTAAGACATATAAGATAAGCATTCAAAAGCATTCATTTTGGAGTAGAAATAACTCTGAGTCTCTGGCGAAGATACTCAAAGGATTCCTGTGGAAGTGGTTTTGTAAAGATGTCAGCCACTTGTTCTTTTGTGCCCACATACTCAACTCTGATGTTCTTTTCTGCAACATGTTCCCATAGAAAGTGATACTTGATTGGAATGTGCTTCGTCTTGCAGTGCATCATTGGGTTCTTTGAGATATTGATGGCACTTGTATTATCACAATAGATTGGAATGGGCTCATCATATTCAACATGTATATCTGTCAAAGTTTGTTTCATCCAAAGAACATGTGTACAAAATGATGTTGTTGCAATATACTCTGCCTCGGCTATAGATAGAGAAATTGATGATTGTTTCTTGCTTATCCATGATACTAAACACTCACCCGAGTAGAATGTTGCTCCACTGGTGCTTCGTCGGTCATCAATACAACCTGCCCAATCTACATCTATGTAGGCAATAAGAGATAGATCCTTTCCTTTTGGATACCATAATCCAAACTATTTTTTTCCTTTGAGATATCTAAAAATTATCTTCACTTCTAATACATATGATTCCTTTGGTGTTTCTTGAAATTGTGTCACATGTCCAACTGCCTGCACTACATATGGTATGGATGTTGTCACATATAGTAGGTTTCCAATCATTGACATGTATTTCCTCTGATCTATAGACTTTGAATCATCATCTTTGCTTAACTTGCAATTGGTTTGCATGGGAGTGATAATCGGTTTGCAATCTTCCATTCTGAACCTCTTTAGCATTTCTCTGATATAATTGGTTTGAGAAATAAAAATTTCTTGGTTTCTTTGACATATCTAAAGTTCAAGAAAGAAGGATAGTTCTCCAAGTAATGACATTTCAAATTCATTATGCATATCCTTTGCAAATTTATGGCTTAACATGTCATCATCACTACAAAAAATAATATCATCAACCTAAACTTCAATTAGTAAAATATTACCTTGACTTACCTTGATGTAGAGGTTGTTGTTTGCACTTCCTTTTTTGAACCATGCCTGCTGTAAATATTTATCCAGTCTAGAGTACCATGCTCTAGGAGCCTGTTTTAGACAATACAAGGCCTTATTTAATTTTCACACATAGTTTGCCTTCTATGACAATTGAAATCCTTCTGGTTGTTCAATGTAGACTTCTTCTTCAAGTTCCCCATTCAGAAATGCTAATTTTACGTCCATCTAATACACTTTAATATTTTTGGAGCATGCATAAGCTAAAAGCAATCAGATTCCTTCCATTCTGACAACTGGGGCAAATGTCTCTTCAAAGTCAATTCCTTCAACCTATGTGTATCCTTTACATACCAATCTAGTTTTGTTCCTTATAACATGTCCATCTTCGTTCAATTTATTCTTGTATACCTACTTTGTGTCAATCACATTCTTATCCTTTGGTCTTGGAACCAATTCCCAAGTGTCATTTTTCTCTATTTGATCCAATTCTTCATCCATGGCCTTATTCCAAAATTTATCCTTGCTGGTCTCTTCAAAATAGGTTGGATCAATCGTAGATGTGAGTGCTAGGTCTGTTTGTTCTAGTGAACGGATTCTTCTTCTAGACTCAACTCCTATGTCTTTATTTCCGATAATCTGATCTGAAGGATGATTCTTCTGTACTCGTCTTCTAGGTGTATTTGGAGGCACTTTTTGAACTTGCTCTTCTGCTTCTATCGAATTCTCTTTATCGTCCTCTTCTACTTATTTTTCATCTTCTGCTTCTTCTTCTAAGGGTTGTTTCATTGATTCATTTTCTTCCTTTGATTCTGGTCTGCCTATTTCATCAATTGTTACGTTGATACTTTCTACAACTTTGTTCAATCTCAGATTGTAACACTTGTATGCTTTCCTTGTACTTGATTAACCAACAAGTACTCCTTTGTCCAAACGAGTGTCAAACTTTCACATTTTGCCATCTTCTCTTTTGATGTAGCATTTGCTTCCAAAAACTCTGAAGTGCTTAACATTTCTTAGTATTCCTTTCAATATCTCGTAGGGAGTTTTGTCAGTGTTATTTTTTAGCATTACTCTATTTTGAATGTGAATTGTTGTATACATTGCCTGTGTCCAAAATATATCTGTCAATTTGGAATCCATTAGCATTGTTCGAGCCATTTCACGTACTGTCATGTTTTTTTCTTTAAACAACTCCATTCTGTTGAAGTGTTCTAGCAATGGAGAATTGTCTTTTTATTCCATGATTGTTGTAGTAGTCCATAAATTCCCTTAAATTGAAGTCTCCTCCATTATCAGATCTCAAGCATTTGATTTTTGAATCCATTTCATTTTCAACCATTTCCTTGTAGATCTTGAATTTTTCAAAAGCTTCTGACTTATTCTTGAGAAAGAAAACTGCAGTCATTCTTTTATAATCATCAACTAATAACATAAAGTATTTCTTACCTTTTAAACCATTTTTTGTTGTTGGTCCAACTAGATCAGTATGCACAATTTCTAGTGGTCTTGTCATTGACTATTCCTTTGATTTGAACCTCGTCTTTGTTTTCTTTCCTTGTTGACAATGTTTGCATAAAGTGTTGGTTGGTTTCGTGATCCGGGGAATTTCTCTGACTGCTTCTCTTCTTTTGACTTTGACAAGGTTATCAAAATGTATGTAACCCATTCTTTTGTGTCATAGCCAACTTTCATCTTCCTTTCCTAGACAACACTTTTCATTTCCAATTTCACTTAATACATATATGTTGCTTGAAGTTCTTATTGTTGTAGCAATCAATTTTCCTGAACCTTCTTTTCTTATCTCGCACTTTTGTGAATCGAAAGTAACTTTATGACCTTGGTCACACATTTGACTCACACTTAGAAGATTATGTTTCATATCTTCTACTTGTAGAACATTTTCTGCCTTGGTATTCTTGTTCCCAATTCTAATTGTGTCTTTTCCAATGATTTTAGTTGAATCATCATTTCCGAACGAGACTGATCCATCTCTTTCCTTTCATAATGTAAGAAACATGTCTTTATCACATGTCATGTGTTTTGAATAGCCACTGTCAACATACCAACCACGTGTCTTCTTCTTAGCTTGTAGAGCAAGTGTGCATTCTTCATTTCTATATTGATCATGCTTTCTTATCCATGTCCTTTTCCGAGGTTCATGTCTGTGATTGTTGTTATTATGTTGTGGTTCCCTACGAGGGACTGTCATTATGTAGTCTTTGCCCATGTGTCCAAAATTGTTACATTTGTAACATTCCACTTCAGTGCTCAAATATTCAAACATGTTGTAACTTATTCTTTGTGTTTCACTAGGTCTTCTTGGATAACCCCTTTATGTATGACTTTCAAAGTTGTTTGTATTCCTATTTTTAGCTCTGTAATTCACAGCTTTATGTCCAAAATTATTACATGCATAACATAAACCAAAAAAGATAGTTCGATACCTGGGAGTTGAAGATATTCTGAAAGTAGGTACTCGTATAAATTTGTCTTCTTCCTGAGGCCTATTTGTCGGTTGTTGATTCTGAAATCTGAATGTTCTCGGTGGAGGAGTGTCCCTGTAATCTTCCTTGTAGATTTTCCTATCCCCCTTTATTGTTTCTGCATATATTTTTGGATATGTTTATTGCTCTGTTGTTTTGGAGCTTGATCCTTTTTCTGTCTAATTGTATCCAAGTCCAGACTTGTCATGATGATATTTTTGACTACTGATAATGTCATCCAAAACTTTTCAGTTGTTCTGCATATTTTTCTTTTGAAGATCATTTCTTAATGTGACGGTCTCTGATTCCAAATTTTCAATGATCTTGTCGTTTTATTCTAGTTGTTCTTTGAGTGCTTCTTCAATTCTTTTATCTTCTTCTATTTGAACCTTCAAATGTGTGATCATCTGTTCTAGTTCTTGAGTGTCTTCTTTCTTGTCTAGTTTTGCTTGCAGCTTCTTGTTTTTCTTCTTTTCTCTTATGATAACTTCTATGGCACACATTAATTCCTCTCGGTAGTCAGCTTCTGCCTCTTCAATTTGTTCTTTGACTTCTTCATATTCTTCTTCGGCTTCTTCATATTCTTCTTCAAAGTCTTATTTATCAGAGTCTTCTACTGCCATGAATAGAACTATTTATGTCTCACTATCATCGACTTCATCTTCATCTGATGATGAGATGTCTTGTTTGGTGCATAATCTTTTCTTGAAAACTTTCTTTGTGGTTCTTTTGCCTTTATATGTTTGTTTTCCTTTTGAGTAACCTTCATCATTTCTTTTTTTCTTATAAGGACATTTGTTAGCAAAATGACCAATACCATCACAATTAAAACAAATTAAATGAATCTTACCTCTATACCTACCGTCGATTCCCTTGTTCAGTCTTTTGACAAAGTTGGCCACTTCTTCATCATCTTCTGAGATGTCACTGTTGTTGCTATGTTCTTCTTTTTTCCTTCTCTTTTTCTTTGAATTTTTGGATGCTTTGAAGGTTGCTTCTTTTATATCTGGATTTTCCTGTTTAGTTCTCATTTCATATGATGTGAAGATTCCATGTAATTCGTCCATGCTTATTGATTTTAGATCTGATATTTATTCTAGTGTTGATATCTTAGGGTCAAATCTCATAGGAAGAGATCTTAGTACTTTTCGAATAATTATTGATTCTTTGATTTCTTCTCCCAATCTTATTATTGCATTTGTTGTTTCATCAACTTGTAAAAAATAAGTTGCAATATTCTCATATTCCTTCATCTTAAGTTGTTCGAACTGACCTCTGTAAGTTTGAAGCTTTGTTGCTTTGACTTTTGAATCTCCTTCATAAATATTTTGAATTTTGTCCCAAATCTCTTTAGCAGATTTACAATGTGCAACTTTGGTGAATATCATTTCACTAAGACCATTCAGAAGTGCATTTTTGGCTTTGGAATTATTATGACCGAGTTTCACTACTTTGTCATTTCTTGGCGGAACTGCTAGTGCTATGTATCCATCTACAATTGATTGCCAAATTTCAAATCCTTGTGCCTGTATATATGTTTTCATCCTTATGCTCCAAAATGCATACTTTCGTCCATTGAACTGTGGTATTCCATTTTTATACAAGTTGTTTCTCTCCGTGATCTACCTTTCAATGGTTAAACTGATTTCTGAAGGAACCTGCTCTGATATGAATTGTTGGATTACTGAGAGGAGGGGTGAATCAGTAATAGATCAATTTAATACTTTTTAATCATATAATCCAAGTGGTATATCAATGTAGCATTATCATCCAATAATTGAAAAGTAAATAAGCAATGAACAAATGAACAATCATACACATACACAGTACATCAATGTTTTACGTGGAAACCCAAAGCGGGAGAAAACCATGAAATGTTTTTTCTTATATGTCTTGAAGAATTACATTCATTGGAAGCACCAAATTCCTTTGTTTTCCAACTGCAACTGGAAGGTGGCTCCTAATGGCCGAAGTGTCCTCAGACACACAATTTTATTAATAGGAAAAGAAATTACATAGGAGACATTGCAAGAGTTTACATCACAACAACTCAATACCCTTGCAATGAGCAATATATAGGCTAAAAGTCCTAACAAACTCAAG
>ML795987.1:77851-109305 GCA_009831015.1 Picea engelmannii
AAAAATTATTGTGAAAATGGTGAGATGACCTGTAAATAACATACCTTAGAAAGCATCATCAAAAGAATTTATCCTCCCTTGAATTCCAGCCTTATTTTCTTCACCTTCCCTCTGAAATTAGGCTTAGATATCCTTTGGTTACCCCAGTCACCTATAGATATTCAATATGCTCAAGTGTGATTTGAAATGAGAGAGCCTTGCCTCTTATTTATGCTCTCCTCTTCTAGGTCACTTAACCCATTTCTAGGTCACTTAACCTATTTTCCTCATTTTTAGGGTTAACCACTTTCCATAATTAAAAATTTCTCCATTACTTTATCATTTAAATATTCCTCCTTGACTTTGTCACCTCACTTTATCATTTAAATAATCTTCTTTGATTTTGTCACTTCACTTTATTATTTAAATAATCCTTCTTGACTTTGTCACTTTACTTTATCATTTAAATAATAATTTCTTCTTTGCAAGCTCTTTGACTTATTTCACCTTTTGGGGCTTCAAGCCAACATATGAGGGTCCTCCAACTTCATAAGGCCATAACTCTCAAAATGTGAGGAGTTATGTGGCGTTCCACATGCCACCAGAAATGGCATGACATGTACTATCCATATAGAATAGTATTACCTTCAAATATATTAAAACACATACCATTATACATGAAACAAACTTGGGTCCATTACCCAAACCTTTATGCTACCGGAATTTGCTATCGGACTTTCTTCAATGGTTGACATCAATGAAAACCAACCTTAATCAACAATAACTTCACTTTCCAAACTCCATTTCGGACGATTTTTTTTTAAATTGGATATTTTACAGAGAGGAATTCAAATATACAATTTGTTTCTTAAAAAATTTCTCATAAAATATCATAATTGAGTCTGATGTGTGTGGCTCCCTTTTTGTCTCCTAAGATGCATGCATGGTGCATGCAAAAGTGTTTGCATGTGACCCCTAATATGCATGCAATATATATTCCACATGAAATTCAGAAAACAAATCTGAAATGCAGTAGACATCATCTGCAATTAATGGAATACAAATTTGTGCATATACGTGTGTAGAAGACTCTTCAAAATAAAATTCTTGATCTTTTGATGGCTTCTCTTATGGCTCTATCTGTTCAAACTTCTGCATGAAATATTCCTTATTCCCAAATAGAACCTCCAATATAGTCCATAATTCATTTGGAGTTGAGTCTTGTGAGACATCATATACTTGGTGGAGAATTTCTAGAGAAATAGATAAGCAGATAAATCCTATGTCCATATCTTGTCTATTGAGAAAACCATTTTTCTCATTGGTGGAATTGGGATCTACTTCCATTTCCATAGTTATTTGGTACAAGCCTCTGCATCTATGCTGAAACAGAATTTTTGGCTTCCACTCCAAATAGTTATGAGGCATGAGAAGTATTTCCAGTGAATAATCCATATTTTCTACGTTCTTCAATCTTCAGTACCTGCAAAAATAATTTGGTGTAGATTTTTCTTAGAAATCCTTCGGCTCTGATACCATGTAAATGTGTTGAACATGTACAGAATAGATCTAGCTAGAAAATACCACACACATTTGCAAAGAGGAATTGTGAAAGAAGAAGCAAGAGAGAAAGAATGGAAGAATTCTCATTAACCATATTCCACAGTCAAAGAGTGAATAATTTACAATATATATAGGATACATGAGTAACTAATGCACCATAGTGGTGGTCTAGAGTGATTTGGACACACACCAACAGTTACAAGAGTAAATTGTCACCTAGTCTAGTCTCTCAAGCAGTTACGGGAGTGAATTGTCACCTAGTCTGAGTTAACTATTCTATCAGTCTCCAGTTAACTGACTGAAATAGAGTGAAGTGAGGAGGATATCAAGGAATCATGAGTAATGCGCTAGTATATTAATGATCCCAAGGACAATGCGCATTAGTTGGTGATGATCCCAATGTTGCATGGTGATAATCCCAATGTAGCATCTAGACTCCACTCAATTGATCAAATTGAAGTGAAAATTGAAGAGAATATTCTCCCTAGAGGAATATTCTTCCTAAAATACAGGAGACTGAATAATGACTAATAAACAAGGAAAAACCTTAGGAAAAAGAAATCTTAGGTGTGTGTGAAGTAACTCCAACACTTATCATTACAATGTACCTTCCATTAATAGATACGTATTACTAGCAGCCACAGATAAAAATGGTGGAGTAACTCTGCCAGCTGGATATGATGGAATCAGTGGGGCCATGGCCCATAGTCTTCTCCGTGCATGTTTCAGCACGGTGTTTCAGCACCAACATATATGCATTCATTCTTATTAATTTTTCATAGTTTTCTTCGTTCGTGTAGGGTGTTTCAGCCAGGTGTTCCAGCACCAGCATATCTGCATACGTACATCTCAGTGGTTTATAGGTATGACTGTGTAATTACCCAAATTAGGGCTAAGGAAACATCATCCTAGTTTAGAAGTTAAATATGAATTAATTTTTAACATAACAGAATGTTGAATGAATAATGAATTGTACATGCTCCAGGATTGATGTTCTCATAGGAAATGTAAACAATAGAGATGAATTAATACAAGAGAATGAGATGAAAATGACATGGAAATGATAAGTAAAAAGGGGCAATTTTAGCACCCAACAATGTCTCACGAGTCACTTGAGTATATTAACATAGCCTTCTTCATGCATGTTTCAGTGCGATGTTTCAGCATGGTGTTTCAAAACTAGCATATTTTCATTCATTGAATATTCTTATTAATTTTTCATATTCGTCTTCATGCGTGCAGCGTGTTCCAGGACAATGTTTCAACACCAGCATATAAGAATTCATTCTTATTAATTCTGCATAGTCTTGTCCGTGCGTGGAGCGTGTTTCATCATGAGCCAAGTGTTTCAGTACCAATATATTTGCATATATGTACATCTTTGTGGTTTGCAGGTATGACTATGTAATTACCCAAATTAGGACTAAGGAAACATCATCCTAGTTTACAAGTAAAGTATGAATTAAGTTTTAACATAACACAATGTTGAATGAATAATGAGTTGTACCTTCTCCAGGATTGATGTTCTCATATGAAATGTAAATAATAGGGATGAATTAATACAAGAGAATGATATGAAAATGGCATTTAAATGATAAGGAAAAAGGGGAAATTTTAGCACCCAACAATGTCTCACTTGAGTAGGTTAACTAAGTTATGTGGGACATGAATCCTAGTTCCTAACAATGCTCTAAACCTTTATGGCTTCTCAACTAAATTATATAAACAAGCCTAGAACAGTGTGGATCTAGTCAATTGCATAGAGGGAAAGCATAAGGAAAGAATATTTAGTGATATAAGCATAGATATTTTTACTGCTTGGCATATATATTTAGCCATTAAAATGACATGTTGACTACATTGTGACATAAGTGCTCTATTTTGTACCATATTTTCTTGGAATACTCCCAAGGTCGAACATTGATTCAAATTTATTTAAATTAATAAACTTTTAAAAGATTCGCCAAGAGTTTTAAAAGTTTTTATAATTATGTGAAAATTCGCCACAATTTCACAAGATTTTATAATTTCGTGAAAGATTTGCCCAAATTTTACAAGATTATATAATTTGGTGAAAGTTTCCCCAAAACATTATATATGCATATTATGTTATTGATAAAATAGCCTTCACACTTTCCCATGTTTCATGGGTATTCGCCCATTTATTATACATATAAATTTATGGGGGGTTCTTAAAATTTTCCCTGGTGATATGCATTGAGGACAGTGCCAAAATAAGGGGGAGGGGAATGTAATACCCTAGTTTTGAGTCCCGGATTAATAATGTAATTTTTTTTACTTGATGAAAGGTCAGAGTGTGTATAAGTTTGAAAGGATGGAGAGCCTAACAATGTATTATCTTTGAAAAATAATAATAATGTCAATTTTCACATGCAACTCTATATGACTAATTTTAAGATCTAAAAATTGCTTCCTAGTGATATAACAGTAAAATCCTAGCTATTATCACTGAACAATTTTATACTGAAAATTATTAACTGAAAACATATGCAGTGGAAACACAAAGATCAAAGATGAATCATCAATACACATGAGACACAAATTTCAGTTTTGTAATCTCTTAACATCAAAAATATTGAGGACAAAACCAGCCCTCCCATCCATTACAATATCACCAAAATATGAGAACAACTTTGTCCTCCAAAGTCACCAAAACTAAGAACAACCTTGTTCTCCAATAACCATACAAATCAGAAAACCAAACCTAAGAAATATCCCTCGAAATCGCCTCTGCAAATGAATCTATTGTAGACCACCTATACAACCTACTTACATCACTTGTCAGTCTGTACGGATCTATACTTGCCCAGAAACTCAGATACGTGATTCACCTTACTGACAACCTGCGTTTATATGATGTTCTCTCTCCTACAAACCATGTATACCCTATACATGATTTGTCCTTCTGTAACCCACATATATATGTGCTTTGTCCTTTTGCAACCTGTGTATTGTACAAAAAAATTGCTCCACATGTGTGACCTTCGCTTCTCTCTTCATGGATAGATTTGCCACCTTGCAGACTTCCCCTTTGCTAAGATCACCAATCCTCCTTGGCACAAGTGCAGACTCCTTATGCCAACTCCATCGTGTCACCACACAATGACACAATATGAGATATCACAATGACCTCTCTCCTTTCTATAAATCCTTAGGGGTAACCATAGAATCCCCTCCACAATTCAACATCAAATTAGTTTTTCCTTGTGGGTGTGAAGCCCCAACACAAGCCCACAAATCCCATCACCAAAACCATGAAGCCCCCACTCAAAAACAAGGGGGTTTTCACCAAAACGAAAGTGTGATGTGGTTCCCATGATGATTCCCACATGCCCAACACATAAGGTCATGTGAGAATACCTACCCAAAGATACAAAAATCAACACTCCCTCTTAGTGAGGGAGGTATTTTCACGATCCTCCACAAGTGGGAACGCCTCCCGATGCTACCAAATCATCAACACTCCCTCTTAGCAAGGGAGGCATTTCATTCTCCATCATCACCTGGAAGTAGCTATGTATCCCATATTGGATCCTCTACCACAGCTACTCTCCAATCCGTCTGATTGGTCAATCCCTCGGTCACCGAAGAAAATATTTCTCTCTATTCCTTCTGACTGGTTGCATCCTCGGTCACTAAAGTAAATCATGTTGTCTGGCATGATCCCTCCCTGGAAGAAACCCTGCTCCTAGAATCCTCCTACCTCTAAACCTCTTATCTGGCCATCTCAACAAATGACACCTACCTGGAAGTCTTGGAAGATGCCTCTCTCCCATATGAACCTACAGGTTGGCTCCCAATGAGCAACTAAATCTCCCTTTTAGCCTCCTAAATCCCTCTAAATTTTGACTCCCTATGAGTCTACACAAACTCTGGATCTACCTTCTTCTTGTCCAATGTCCTCTGCACAGTCTTGGGAAGTTTCTCCTCCCCATTGGATCCTAAGGGTTGACTCCCTCTAAACTATGATTCTCTTTGAGCCTATACCACTGGTGGAGCTACCTTCTCCTTCTATACATCTGTTGGTGGTGGGGTCACCTACCTCACCATTAGTGGAGTTACTTTCTCCTCCTCATCTGTCTATCTACTCTTGTTGGTCACATTCCACATAGATTGGCCCTCTCTAACTCCAAGAACCATTGTTGATCTGAAGCTAGATCCTTTGGGCATATAATAACACTTATCCATCCTGGAACAACACTGCATAGTCCTTATCCTCAATCGTTGAGTCTAGGAACACACTCTTGGCACCCATATCACATTTTCCACTCGTAACACACCCCCTGACTCCATCTGGTATACCACTGCTCCAAATACATGTACTACATGTACGGTCCTCCTACCAAGCTCCTCGTACATACTTGATTCAAACACTGTGAAACTCACGAACAAATCATGTTCCCCTATCATGTGTTGGTATATCTCACTGGATAAGAACCATGCAATCCTCAAGGAACACATCATGCTTCCCTAAGTCACAACCATCCAAGTCATAAAAAAAAGCTCTTTGTGTTTTCACATGCTACCATTGATCCTCTATCCTTGTTTGAACATTCCTAAGTTGTGGTTGGACACTCAGTCTAGTCCACTCTAGACCTCTATAACCCATCTCTGCAATTGTTCTCATCCCCCTAAGTCAAATTATTGATACACCTTTATACCTCGACAATGAAAAACTCTCTGACCTGATAAATATTGTATCTCATCAACCTGCCAAACATCTAAATATATCTCATATGTGGCAAATAACTTGAGTTGTGCCCATCGTAACTCACCATGACAAGTCACCAAAATTCCATCCATAGGGTTGGAAATCTTCCACACAACATATTGTTGTGTTTTGGGCCCTCCACCAATCCATCAGAACTCCCAACCTACCATGCCATCGAGCTGCAATAGACCACAACTACTCGTTTGGATGTTCTACTCCATGTCTTAAACCAGAGACCATCTAACTTGTTTCCACCTACAACCGTCATTGTAGTTGCCTCTCATAGATAACTCCTCATCTCCCTCAAATTTGTCACCTATGACCTACCTGGAACAAGAAAAACACTCCTCCATTGTTGTATCCAAAATGTGCCTCAAAATGATCCCATTCTCTTTAGATCCCAAGCTCTGATACCATGTCAATTTTCACATGCAACTCTATGTGACTAATTTTCAGATTTGAAAATTTCTTCCTAGTGATCTAACAGTAAAACCCTAGTTGTAATCACTAAACAATTTTACACTGAAAATTATGGACTGAAAAACATATGCAGTGGAAACACAAAGATCAGAAATGAATCTTCAATACACATGAGACCACACATTTTAGTTTCGTAATCTTGTCAACATCAGAAATCCTGAGGAAAAAACCAGCCCTCCTAGCTAATACAATATCACCAAAATCTGAGAACAACCTTGTCTTACAAATCCATCAAAACTGAGAACAATCTTTGTCTTGTATATATTTGTGATGTGAGTAAAATTTCCAAATATATACAACATTAAGATCAAATAAAGCATAATTTTTTAATTTGAATGTGATTACTAAAGGTAGTAATGTTATCCTTCAAATTTTGTCGTTGCTATTTTCATTAAAAGAAAGAAATAATTCTCATGAAGATTACTGGATGGTTTGGATGAGCAATTGCACCAAAAAAAAATGGTTGTACTAGTCATAATATAATATTATGATAATAATAATAATCTAATTTTAAGGTTGTAAGCCAAATGAAACCCTTTGTTTGTGAGAAAATTACACAAAAGAGACCAACAACCATGATATTACATAATTATAATTATGTAATATTTAATAAAATGATAAAAAAAAATTATATGTAAATTGAAAAAAAAAATAACATAAATATATAACTGGCATGTCTTAACACATAAAAATTCATTTGCACGCCTGTTTTTAGTCCATCATTTCAAGCTGGCTATGTCCGTTTAATGTCGGCTCGTGCCTCCGCTGAAAATCTTCTATATAAAATATGGCTGTTGGAAACCTAAAAACATTTAAAAAACGCTGATCCAACGTCTACTGTTGTTTTGAGAACCATTTAGTTGCAGAGCAATTGTGATGGAGTGCATCAGGGAGGAGGCAACAAAAGCCAAGCAAATTTCAGAGGAAATGTTTGCTACTCGGCATGATGTTTCAGGTGCCATGAAATTTGCATTGAAGGCCCGGCGTTTGTATCCTCGTCTTGAAGGTATTGAGCAATTAATTTCAGTTCTAGATGTCCACTTGGCCGTAGCTGAGCATAAGGATTTCAATGGAAAGATGGACTACTACGGACTTCTGCAGGTTGATCCGGCTGCTGAAGATGACGAGATTAAGAAACAATACAGAAGAATTGCCCTAATGGTGCATCCGGATAAGAATCGTTCCGCAGGAGCGGAGGAGGCGTTTAAACATATTTTAGAAGCTTCTGATATACTTTCGGATAAGCGCAAGAGAGCAATCTACGATCAAGATCAAGGGAAAATATTTGAATCGGACGATATACGGCGGGAGGCAGCTGACAGGCGGCTGCGTCGGCCGAAATATTCGGGAGGTAGTCGAATACTTAACCAATATTTTGGTTAAGGACCCATCGTCACAGATTAGGTCTAGATCAGTTTGACAAATGTTTTGTTTGATGATCCAGTTTCGCACAAAAAAAAGTTTCCAAATTATCTTATTGTGAATTTGGTGAATTGAATTACATTCAATCTGTATGTATGAGTTTGAGCTTTATGGAAAACAGCCAGGGAGATGTTTTGAAACAATCATTTTGTATGAGTTTGAATGAGTTTGAGTTTTTAGGAAAATACTATATTTGATTTTGAAGCGTTCAAAGTTTTAAGTGGACACTTCACTTATTTTTAGGAATAATTAAAGCTTTAAGATAAAAAAGAGAAACCAACTTTCTAAGCATAAATTTGAATTTTTAAATTTTTGTAGATTTAATCTGAATATAATGAGGGGTGTTTGCATTTTTTCTCACCACAAAAATGAAGTCTATTTCTTATTTTAAGACTATGTCCTTCCCTAAAATAGAGGTTATATGTTCAAATCGAGATAGGATAGGTATGTATACCTCCTTAGACTTTAAATTTTAGTTGTCAAAATCTTGCATGTAGATGATCCCTCTACCCACAAACAATGAGATCTGATATACAAATTTAGTATGTAGCTTGGTGGTGACCTTAATTAAAACAAAGATTCAAACCTAATAGAAAACTTTCATTTTAGAGAAATAAAATATATTTTGTTCACTATTTTGAGATTTTTGTGGTAAGTAATTTCAGAGAGATCTTCCAAATATTTACAGTCAAAGCTATTATTCACACTTAGAACCATTGTAATCTAGGACAATCCCAAACATATATTTTGTTATTCTCTAAAACTTATTCTTGACATAAAGAAAAAAATAACCATTCCATTTTTTGAAAAATGAAAATGGTGAGTGGCCTAAAATAGGACGTTGCTTAACCACCAAAATAATCCTTTCTTTTTGTTTCCTATGTTATAAATATTGTAGACATTTAACTCCTTCGAGATCTAGAAAAGCCAATGACCGCATTTGAACCTAGTCCATCTTCTACCCCTTGTTCAACAACTTCATATCCAATAAATATACGTCTAAGGAATATATCGATGAATGAACCCTCTTATACTCCGCATCACTTAGAAGAATAGTATGGTCTCTATAGAGGGCTATAACTATTTAAATTTTGATGTTGTACCACTCCCCTTCAAAACCCATTCTCAATAGGGAAAGGAATAGTTTCGTTAAGCTTTTCATTTAAGAACAAGCACAAGGTGAATCCTTTTTAACTAATCCTATGTAGTCAAGATTTGGAAGTTTTCTTTTTATATCTGAATTTTATCTTTTACACAAGAAATATATATGAAACACTTTTTTATCCCAATTCTATCTTTTTTAGGTGGGTTCTTTTTAAAATTAACCATGTATTCAAGATTTGGAAGTTTCCTCTCTATATTGGAAAACGCTATCTTTTCCCACCAAAAAAAACATATATAGAACACTCCTATATCCCAACTCTACCTTCTACACATTTGTAACAAATTATTAGTAAAGAAATATTATGAAAAGTGAGAATAACAATAAGAAAAGGTTGATGGAGTACACCCTTACCATCACTAAAAGACCATAAAATAAATGTGTAGAAACTTCTCTCTCCTTCAAACTTGTCTCATTAAGAGACTCTCCACCACCATCAATCCTACCCCTCCATACTAAATGACAACACATATATAATGTAAATTTCATATACCACAACTATAAATCCTACCCCTCCATACTAATGACAACTCATATAGTGTAAATTTCAAATGACTCAACTATGTTATAATGTCATTTGAAATTTCAAATACCTCAACTAAGAGTTTCTTTGTATAATCCACTATGTCATCATATAACATTGAAACCTTAGAGACCTCTAACATCTTGTAAGGTAGCCACCTTGAACCCTAGCCCCTCCTCTCTTTAATGTTCTCTAAAACACAAAAAATTATTTCATTTCAAATTTATAAAAATAAATAAGGATTTATATAAATAAGTGTTATTGTCATGTGAATATGAATATTTAAATATATATATATATATATATATATATATATATATATATATATATATATATATAATATTAATTAATTAATTAATGTAATTGGGTTTTAGAGTAAATAAATTTAAATAAAATCTAATTGTATTTTTTTTTTTAATATTATGTATGTGATAATATTTTTTCCAAGTCTTATATACTAATTTGGTGTCTATCTTGACAGTGACCTTAAAAATAAATTATTATTATTATTAATAAATTGTAAAAAACTAATACAATAAATTAAATATTATATTTCTTTTTAATTTCTTTTGTTTCATTTGAAACTTCAAAATGAAAGTAAATACAAATTTCTCTAAATAATTATTAGAATTTATTCTCTTCATCGTAACTATTGGATTTATGGAATGTGGTGTGAGTTTTTGGGTTGTCTTTTGGATTTTCCACAATGAAGTTCATTTTATGGATCTTTTGATTCATTTTTAGCACAGGTTAGTCAATGATAAGAGTAACAAAATTAGATTCGTCTTTAAGACACATTAATCAATGATAAAGATAGCAAAACTTAGTTATAATATATAAGAGATATATAAATAGATCCATATGATCTCCTTAAATTTTAAGCTTAAACCTTAAGAGCCAAAAACTTACATTATAAATACATATGATTGGTTTTAAATTCTAAACTTAAACTTTAATAGTAAAACTCTAAAATTACAAATAGAATAGAACTAATTAATACTATTGTATAATAAAATTATGTGTAATTTAGATATATAATATGTCAAATTCTTCATTTTGTTAAGGTGTGTTTAGTTGGGAGGAGACTTTATTACGAGAATTAAGATTCCCCACTTAAATGGGATGTGTGTTTGTTTTTCATTTATTTTAAGCGTAATTTAAATATTAAATATTAAATTTTTTTAATTGATTAAAAATTAAAAAAATCTTTAGAATTATAAATATTAATTGTTGATATTGCACAATTTTTATGAATTAAGGGGCTTTTAAAACAGTGGATTTACTTATGAATTCAAAACTGTAATTTAAATAATAAAAAAATATAATTTTACCAATAATTAAATTAGAATAATAACTATTAAAAAATTAAAAGTCTAATATTTAAATTTGTTCAATTAATCATTTTAATGATGAAATCAAAATATGTTTTTTTAATGACCGATATTCATTAAAAAAAAAACTTTAAACTTGACCTATTGATCAAGTCAAAAAATAATTTTTTTAATCACCTATATTATTTTTAAAAAAATCTTTACCATAAAGGAAGGTGCAAAAATGAGTACCCCGCTCTCACATGAAGCTTACTGCACAATAAGACCTTTTACGACTTATATATGGTGTTTTTAGAAGCAGCACCATAATTCAAGTATGCCCTACGCCCTATTGTACTAGATTGATGTAGAATAATATTATTAAGCAATGTTTTTAAAATCATATTTATGATATATATTAGGTTCGACCTTGTTTTCTTTTTATTTACAACTCTAATATTAATAGAAAATAACATAACAATAATTTACATAATATTTGTATATTTACTTATTTTATTTTAACATCAATTCTTTTTTATTTGTTTTTATGATTTAAAAGAGATGTTCTAATGGCTTAACTTGTATAGCATGAGCTGAAGAATGTTGTGAATATGAGGAAATGTCATCTAACATGTTGTGTATGTCCTTGTTGAGTGATAGTGGAGTGATAGATGTGTGTTTGTTATGTCCTTGAAGCATCATGTGCAACTTCATAATATCTCTGTATACACTAGTGGGTATCCAAAGAGTGTTGTTGTTGGAAAAATTGTTGTCTCTAGTTATACAACATTGTAGGGGAAGGAAGCATACTAGTTGCAAGTGAAATTGTAAGAGTACATATAACTAGCAACAACCACATTAAGTAAAAAGTGGTTGATATACGTCGATCGGTGCCATTTTCCACTTTTTTTAATTAATGGCACCGATCGGCGTATATCAACCACTTTTTACTTAATGTGGTTGTTGCTAGTTGACGGCCGACATGCCTTCCAGACCACCATTAATATATTAATACATAATTAATGTATCAATTAATTATTACATTAATATTATATTAATGTATATAAATTAATGAGATCTATTAATGCAATGTATTACATTAATGTAATAGATAATAATAATGTATAAATGTAATCTATAAATTAAAGTATTACATTACATTAATGTATAATATAGTTGATTGATACATTAATAGTGTAATGTATTATAAATTAATAAATTTATACATTATTAACTAATACATTGCAAAAATGTTAATAGAGTAATAAAATGATACATTAATGATGTAGTGATACAAATGGGGATATTGCAACGAGGGGTTTATTCCCAAAGAGTGTAGGTTTTATCCCCAATAGAAAACCTACGAGGGGTTTAACCTCCAAAGAGTGTTGTTGTTGGAAAAATTGTTGTCTCTAGTTATACAACATTGTAGGGGAAGGAAGCACACCAATTACAAGTGAAGTTGTAAGAGTACATATAATCATGACAGAGCAGACAACTCCAACAAAAATAGGTGGTGTCAAAGAAGCCATAATATGGACTAGGTGTGTAGGCAAAGGATGCATAACTAATGCAACAAGTGTTGAAGTCCTTGGTGACACTAACATGGTAGTAGTACAAATCTATTGGGATTCGATAGATTTGGAGATGTATATGAAACTGATGTGATATTCAGAAGATCCAAGGATGTGTATGTGGACAATAATCCCTCGGATTAATTCTAAAGGTTGCTCCCATTAGATTGCCTAGTCCTCCAGTTAAAATTTCCTTTTATTTGTGGAAATATGTGTTTTCCCATCCAAAGAACTTTACAAGTTGGAATTACTAGGTTGTACAACACATCTAGGTGTCGAAGTAACACCAATAACAAATTATTTCCTTGTCTATAGCTCTTGAGATTGAACTTGATTTTGATAAGTTGATCCCCATGGTTATGTTCAAGAATGAACCCAAACAAAAGAAGAGCAAATGTTGTCTTGTGAAAAACATCGAAGAGGATGCCTACTTGTTAACAAGGGTAGCAATGAGAATGCACATAGTATCATATTTGGTTTCATGAATGTAATGTCCCCATTTTTGGATTCATCTGCCTTTGCAATTGGAGGTGACCTTATGGGTTTATGTCATCCCGACCAGAGGGGTAAATTGAGGTTAACAATGAGCTCGAGCAGTTTGTAGGAGTTATATGACTCTCTCAGAGGTCTGCTTATCATCTTTCATCATCGAGATTATTCCTACATAGTCAGATTTCGATTCCATTGCATTTCTATTGTTCCCGTAATTTGGGAGTATTATTGAGCATAATTTAATGGAATTCACTAAGGTTTTCATTTTAATAATGTATCTAAGAGGGGTAGCTTGGTGTAATATCTCATTGGAACCAAGATGAAGAGCTCTAAATGGTGGAGAGGATAAAAAGTGACCTCCAGTGCCCAAAAATGATTTAAAGTCAAATAAATCACTTTTTGGAGTAAAAGAGTTAATAAATTAATAAAGTGATTTTATTAAAGTTAAATTAAAAATTCACTTAAGTGTAAAAGGGTGAATGGGTCAAGAAAAGGGTGAATGAGGAAATAAAAGAGGAATGACGACATCATCTCTCATTATGCATTCTTATTTTCTAAACGAAATTGAGGAGCTCTTGTGGATTTTGGCTCTTGGGATGAAAAAACCTAGAGAGAGATTAGTTTTGGTGGTGAGACCATCCACCCTAGCTAGTCATGGAGAGAATATCACTCATATATTTTCACTATGCTTCATTGTGTCAGAGTTTATCTTTTAGCAGCTAAGTTTTCTCACTTGGTGGTTGAGTTTTGCTTCTATGAGGGCCAAGTTCTATTGAGGAGGTCGAGATCTTATTTTGGAGGGTCGAGCTAAGTTGTGGTTGTGTTTTCTTGAGTTTGGGGGTCATATATTCTTAGTTGGAGGCCGAGTTTGATAAATAACTAAGATATATCCTTACTAGGTGCATTTCCTTGAGGTTGGGCGCTTTCCTTTGAGGTTGGAAAATGACACTTGCTTGCTAGGCCCATTACTTTAACGAGGGACCGAGAAAAATATTGTTTTGGGGTGACTTTATTGCCAAAACCGATATTGTTTATTGTTTTTTTCATTTTCTATGTTGACAGACCTCATTTACTAGAAGAAGGGGTCGATCTTTATTACAATTGAGTCATATTATCTTGTGGGTATTAGTTGTTGAGCTTGTGGACATATTTGGCAGTCAACTATAGGCACATTCATCTCAGAAATTACAAAGACAGGCCAGAGAAAATATATCAACATGGTAAAAATCATCCCAGCTTTACAGTACCCTACAACAATTATTCTCGTGGGTATCTTATATTTGTACAAACGTTTGTAATAAGGTAAATCTCTTAATAAACATAACATTTTTGTGGTGTGCAATTATTGTTTGGTAAAGTTACATTAGAAGTTCTCTTGTTGTTATAAATTGTTTGTGTTATTCATTGTCCATTTGGCATCTATAATCTCATTTGTTCATCCAAAGAAACACATTAAACACAAACCCACAAACACTCAAACATATATTAACAGCATTCCATGGTTATAATGGGTTGGGTTATGCCAACAAAATGTTTGATAACAGTCTCACACAGTAATAAACCTACAACAACAAGGAAAGATGTGATATAGTGGGGTTTTGGAGGTTATGACAAACTGTTTGACAAAACAATTGTACTAGAAATCACTAAATATAAAAACAATTTGTAACAAGTTTATATCAATTATCCTAGGAGAAACTTATGGAGAGCCACCTTCCTTTCAACATTATTTTAGGAGGGATGGGATAGCTAAGTTTTTTTTCGATGAGTGAAAGTGATATTTGTAGTCATTTTTGGTGAGTGTGTAATAGTTAGTGCAAGTGCCATATTGGAAAAAGAAACCAAACTTATATGGGTTACCCAACATAAGTTATGCACAATTTAGTTGGGCTACATCATAGAAATGTGGATCAATAGAAAAAGTACTTACACATTTATGAGAAACAAATAAGTATTGGTTGTCTCCATTTTCCCAGCCATGATAGTAAGTGTGGGGATGAGGGGCTATGAGGAGAACCGTGGATTTGACAAGGGTAGTAGAAACAAGGCTCATTTCACTACTATTATCAAGAATTAGCATAGCTAAGTGATCATTGACATGGAAATTATGAGTAAATAACAACTTAGGATCAAAAGGGTTATAATATTTGGTCAAAAGAATGAGTTACGGGTTGGGTTTGCTAGGATTTTCAATATGAATAATTTCATCAAGGGGCACAAAAAATGGTATGTGTTGGGGTTTGAAGAACAACATCTTGAGGGAGAACCAAGATTGGAGGCTAATACAATTCACAATATTGTGAGTAGTGGTCTTGTGAAAATTCCAATGTTATCAAGTGGGTGGGGGTGAGGAGGAAGGAGTTAGTAAAGCCATGGGTGAGTGGGAATATATAAGATAAAATCAAGAAGGGGAATGGAGAGAAAAAAGGCAATTCCCCAACTCACATTTTTCTACCAAAGCACATTGAAATGCTAAAGTTATAGATGAAATAGATACTATGGCTACTTCATTGCACAGATGAGGTAATAAACCAAAAATAAACTTAATGATAAGTACATATTTAGGGTCATAAATGAAGATCTACACTTGGAGCTTAAACAGTACTTCATTGTATTATTGTATTGGATGGATAGAAATCTACTAAAGTTGAAACCATCTAAACCAAATACCTTCACTATAGTCGAGGAGATAGAGTGATAAATTGATTGAAAAAACTTATCATTAAGCTCAACATAAAGAGAAACATATTTGCCCCAAATGTGATGAGAATTTTCCTAGCACTTGGTAGCCACACCCTAGAGGTCATGATAGGTAATGAAGGTAATATTTCCCTATTTAGGTAGGTAAATTGTAAGCTTAAAAGAAGTGGAGAATGCCATGATTTAAGCATCAACTTGTTTTCCATTAAATGAGACTCTAAACTAAGGTAGAGTCATTGTAGGATCTAGAAATATGCAAAGGAAGGAATTGGTTTGGATATGTTTACTTTCCTGATTTCCAATTAAGTGACCAAAGTGTAGAGAACGTGTTATTATTGTTAGAAAAATATTGTTGTTGTTGGAAAAGATTAATCTACAAATATATGATGGAAATGTCTTCATTCTAATTCATGTTATGAGACACTATGTGATAACATTCAAGAACAAGATTGTATTGTCTACCGAGAGAATGGAAGAATTGGAGAACTATTATCTTAGACTCAAACACAACCTATTCAAAATAAACTAGATTTCTCTATGTTTTTATATTTAATAGTAGATCTCTCTAGATCTAGGTACTAAATCATAGCTTATAGAACCAAGGTTGGGAGATTTGTGCTATGAACCCATTATTTTCTTTAGTTCTCCATGTCAAACCCTAAAGAGCGACTAGATCTATCATCTATTAATAAGTTCAATTGATCTGTTATTAGGGCATAATAGACCAACCCAAAATTTCATGAAGAATCTTCAAGGCGATCTTGTGGACCCATTGATAGTGGAGCAAGGAGTTTTGAAGGAAATAAAGGTCTATCTCATATATTGTTACAAGTCTGAAGGAGCATGGAGAGGCTGCAGCAAGGCAGCAAGATCAGTTTATTCCTTTTATTTCTTCCTTTCTTCTCTTCTTACACATGAAACCAATCATCTATATGTGACAGAGAATTTGTGGCACTTGGATGATAAGTGGCCAACAAAGCAGTTAGCAATCTCGTAGTTTCTGGTATTTGTGCATGGATTGCATATATGCTTGGATCTGAGCAGCAGATCTAAGGCATTCTATGGCTCCATGATGATGGGGGTCATTTATTATTCTTCCTCTTCTTTTGTATTGAGTATGTGGGAATGATGTTCGTTTCAGCATCATCCTCATGAGCATGAGAACTTGTGGAGCTTGTAAACATTCTTGATCACATCCCGATCTCTTGTTGCCTTCACTGAAAAGGGACTTTGGCCTTACAACTTGTAAAGAAGGGACATCATTACAACAAGGAGAATAAAGTGGTCAAGCTTTGGAGCGAGACCCGAAGACGTGGCCCACATCGGGTGAACTCAGTTATCAAGGGAAGTGTCATATCTATTATGTGTATTATGTTCTTATGTTTCTTTTCATGAATTTCCACACATAGAATATTAAATGCAAGCATGGCATATAACACATAAGGAAGATAAAAGAGGCTTTTATTCACTTTGGATTCAAGTCGATAAAGACTTCAACTATATCTTTAATTGCAGTCTTCTCAAGTAAAATTATCTATAACTGACCCTTTGGAGGAGTGACAAGATCAAACAATTATTGGAGACTAATCACCCCCCGGGTTCATATCATTTTCGAACAAGGACTATTTCATAATGTTGTCGAATATTCATAATGTTGTCGAAAATTATTTCGCTCAAGTGCATCGTGAAGAAGTCGAGTCTAAGTTTGAAGTACTGCTACTTTGGCTTGCAAAACTTGCAAGCATGTCACAATAGACTATAGAGTTGTTTTTTCAGTGGTGATTCTATTGTTCAAGGAACATAGGATTATAGTGTTCAATAACTCTAACAGATCCTCAAATCGAGCCATATTAAGAGAAAAAATAGACCTCATGGGGTTTCTTGCAACTCCACCCATACTTTACAATCAGACTCTACTAATCAAACTTGGAAAATACTCAACTATGCAAACTCAACAAATGAAGGGTGTCGGCTTCTACCAAAAATGCACCCATTTACAAGATTTTATTTCAAAAAGTATGAGTAACTTACAAAAATATTGTTTGCAAGTATACCTCGATTCTGGAGTTGAGTTGATAGATCTTCAGGATGTGCAACACTAGAAGGTTAGGCTTGTCCAAGTGTTCCATGTCAACATGAAGGTGCATATACATGGACGGATCCTTCTCGAACAAATGTGTGATTGATTTTGAATGTGTCAATGATGTTTTGAATCTGCTTAGTAGGGTGTTAGTCTAGATCCCTAGGGCTCCCTTGCCCTCTGTAAGCGCCATAGATCAGAAAATATAAAACTAAACTCCAATGGCAAAGCCAATGAGCACCATCAAAAATGAATTTCTGAGAGATCTAGAGAGCACAAGAGAGCAGTTGTTCTTGTAACTAGAGCTAGAGGGTGCTTGCAGTTAGGCCAAAAAAACCCAATAGAACATCTAATTTAGACATTATTTGGGCTTGCAATATCACTAGATTCAAGGCCTCTAAGAGAGAGGAAGGGGCGCGAATTAGCAGAAATCAAAATGATTGATTTTAGGTCAAATTGTATGGATAATTGGGTAGTTTATTGTTATATACAGAGTCATTCTATAGATCTCTAGACATTCTTCTTAGACATCCATAAACTACTATCATTGATATGTGGTCCTTTAGTCATATTGTTGCAGAGATGTTCTTAGGCTTGCAATGCAAACCATAGAAAGGACAAAGTGATATATGTCTTCATCTGTGGGCCTTTCATGATGAGAAATGTGAACCCAAATATGTGGTTTCTTACAGTGCCCAATTGTGCCAATCGTATCAATTTTATGGCCACAACATCTTTTAAGGCCCCAACGCATCTGGATGCAAGAATGACACGTGTATCGTGACCATCGAGACAACATTATTTTCGAGAACACTCAAGACATCACAGTGCTTCCTAGTGGCAATGGTTCGAATCCTACCCTCCTTGAGATGTGTGTCTCATGCTTGGCCTTCACTTTGAGGATGCCTTATGTTAGCACATAGGATGTATAGGGGTCAATTTTTTTAAGCTTCTAGTTTTGAGTCATAGGGTCTTTTTATTTGAGTTTTTTTAGTCATTCCTTAGGTCAATAAATTATGTTTGATTGTTTCATGAGTAAATAAATCTAACCATATTCCATGTGAAATTATTGGTGTCATGATAGTGGTCATCATCATTAGAGAAACAGGGGTAAGTCTTGGTCACACCCTTTGTTTTAAAGCTCATCATTATCATGTGTCTTGTCTCAAAAGGGGTGTACAAAAGGTTCTTATGTCATATTTAACCGTTTGAGGGTCAAATCATGTATCAAGTCGACATGCTACAAAATCACCTGAAAGTTCGCAATGAATCAAGAAAGTACCTCATCCACTAATCACATATCATTATGATTTGGAAACGTGGCAATAGGTATCTTATTTTTCATCGATGTTTCGAATCTGAATCGGGATTCATCATCAGGACTAATCGTCAATTGATAGCTTGTTGATATCGGTAAATTAATAGTTAAGATGCAGGACATTTTAAGATTAAACCTAGGTCAGTCTAACTTTGAAACACCACAAAAATCTGAAAACAATGATATCTTCCCTATATGGAAGGGAAACCTGGAACAATTTTCGTTTAATGGAAAATCTGTGGTTTAAAATCATTAGACGAGTTGTTGATCTCGACTTTCTCAAAAAATGCAGGGACAACAATCTTACTGTAAATTAGGTTTTTAGACCAACCTAGGTTAAATCTTAAAACGTCCAGCATCTTAACTATTAATTGACCGAGATCAGCAAGCTATCAATTGACGATTAGTCCTGATGATGAATCTCGATTCAGATTTGAAACATCGATGACAAATATGACACCAATTGTGGATTATCTGGCAAATAACTTCGAAACACCACAGAAATCTGAAAACAGTGATATATTCCCTATTGGCATGTTTTACGGGTAGCGTATGCTTGTCATTGATGGAAAGTACAACAGCGATGATGGCTTGAGTACAGGAAGAATGTATTTTGGGAAGACGTTGCAGAGCAAGCTCGATAAGATCAGAAGAGATAGTGCAGAGGATGGTTGGCATGCTTTACAGGCAGTATGTGCTTGTCACTGATGGCAAGATCAGAGTATGCAGCGAAGACAAAACAAGGACAAAGTAAGCTCAGGAGGAATTAGCACAGAGTCGAACACAATGCCTAAGCTCGGGAGGAGAAGCATCAGTGATCGTTGGATCCCATTTAAATTCCTGAAAGAAGGAGGACCGTCAAATCAGATTGTAGACAAGAAGAATGCACAGAAGAGAAGGACAGATATCAGGCGTCAGATCTGAGCATAAGTTCCGACCATCGTTGGATTAGGAAGAACCTGGACATTCTTTAAAGTGCACGATCGAAGCGGTGGTCCAACTCCATTTCGGAGTTTTGGCTATCAGGATTTCGGATATCGGGAGATGGAAATGTCAAGGTTATTTACAACATGAGTCTCGAAATCGCGAAATGCGAAATCCCAAAACAGACACGTCAGCAAACCACGTCAACTAAGAACACATGGCACAACCAGGCAATGACAAGTGTCAAGATGGTTCAACATTTCAGGCATGTGTAAGTCACGAATCAGAGTGACACGTGGCAGTTATTCGACACGTGTCAATCCACGTGTGACGTCAGTAGGTTTTCATCACTTTGGGGTTTCGTGAATCGCGACTTAGAGAGTCAAGAAACAATACCACGGGAATGTCGAAATCGCGATATGCGAAATCATGAAACAAACTCGAAGTCTCGCCTATCGCGACTTGGAGTGACGAGAACCTCCATCTAAGGAATTGTGAGATGCAAATTCAAGATGAGATCTGGACCGTCAATACACCAAGATTCTAGACCGTTGATCTAAGATCCATCTCGGAGTCTCTCCTATCGCGACTTGGAGTGACAAGAACCTCCATCTAAGGAACAACGAGATGTGAATTCATAATGAGATCTGGACCATCAATTCATCGAGATCATGGACCGTCGATCAGAGTCGATGAAGGTCATAAGTTCACGAAAATACCGAAAAGGTGAAATGGATGTAGCCTGTGGTCACATCGGTGGAAGATGGGGGAAGGAGCTAGTGCAGACAAGCTCCTTTTCGGAGTTTCGGGGATCGCGATTGGGAGTGTCGAGACACTTGGTCACACGAATGTCGAATTGTCGAATGTCGAAATGCCAAAAGGAATGCAAGATCCCATGGAGCCAATCCAATGGTGCAGGTGAATTTGAGTATGATCGGAGGGCTAATGTTGCTCTTCACAATGTAACTGCTAGAAACCATTGATGGTCTCTGCCAGAAGATTCGAAGAGACTTCTGTGTGATCACCAAAGGAGCTAAAGAGTCTCCAAGCTTCTCCCAGTGAATGAAGACGATTCTTAGAGGGACTGACAAGTGGATGAGTGTTGAAGTTTGTAACTGAAGCAGAAATTATAAGCTCAACTATGCCAGAGAGGATGAAGAGTCTCAACTGCCAAAGAGGCTGAGGAATCTCAGCATGACATCCAATGATGTTGAATGCATGGGAAAAATGCCAGAGAAGCTGAGAAGTTGTAATGATGATCAGACAGAGCACTCACTGTGAAGAGATGTAGAATCATTGCGCATATCTCATGCACAAGGTGCACAGAAGCTAATAAAACAAGGCATAGAGAATTGATGAGGTTGTTGTTGCGGAGGTGAAGTAATGCATGTGTGAGGAAGTAAATAGGTGGTGCAGCAGCTGAAATGTATAGGAAACAAAAGGTGCATTGAATAGGAATGACACATAGAGCACAAAAGGTAGAAGAAAAGAATGGGCAGCGGATGCATGTTGGAAGATAGTGAGGAAGACTGAGTAGCAAAATCTTGCAGAACAGTGATGAGACTGGTAAGTTGTTATTGAACACTATATAACTATAATTGGTTTCATTATTTCATACTCATATTTCAGGGTGGTTGGGAGGTGCTCGAAAGGACTGGTGTCCTTAGAGTTTCAAGTGGGTGCTTGAACATAGTGAGTTGTAGCTCCCTTCTAGTTGGTGCTAGAGAAACCAGGGAGTTGGTGCTAGAGAAACCAGGGAGTTGGTGCTTCCTTCTAGTGGGTGCTAGAGAAAACAGAGAGTTGGTGCTCTCAGCAAATTGCAGCTTGCAAAACAGAGGTTGTAGCCTCACATTGAGTTGGTGCTCAATTATAGATGATGTACAGAACTTAAAATACTGCCTATCATTTCGAAGAAGAAGAAGAGGTTTTCTCCCTTTATGGGTTTCCTCGTGAAAATATGTCTCTGTGTATATCTTATGTGTGATTGATGCTCATTATTTTATTGTCCATATGTTGTATAATGTTGATGATCACTTGAAGAAAGATTAAGAATGTATAGGGAAACCTGGAACAATTTTCGTTTAATGGAAAATCTGCGGATTAAAATCATTAGACGAGTTGTTGATCTCGACTTTCTCAAACAATGCAGGGACAATAATCTTACTATAAATTAGGTTTTTATACTGACCTAGGTTAAATCTTAAAATTTCATGCATCTTAACTATTAATTGACCGATATCAGCAAGCTATCAATTGACGATTAGTCTTGATGATGAATCCTGATTCGGATTTGAAACGTCGAAGAAAAATATGACACCAATTATGGATTATCCAGCAAATAACTTTGAAACACCATAGAAATCTGAAAACAGTGATATCTTCCATGTACAGAAGGGAAACTTGGAACAATTTCCGTTTAATGGAAAATCTACGGATTAAAATCATTAGACGAGCTATTGATCTCGACTTTCTCAAACAATGCAGGGACAATAATCTTACTGTAAATTAGGTTTTTAGACCGACCTAGGTTAAATCTTAAAATGTCATGCATATTAACTATTAATTGATCGAGATCATCAAGCTATCAATTGACAATTAGTCATGATGATGAATCCCAATTCGTATTCGAAACGGCGATGACAAATATGACACCAACTGTGGATTATCAGGCAAATAACTTCGAAACACCACAAAAATCTGAAAACAGTGATATCTTCCCTGTACAGAAGGGAAACCTGGAACAATTTTCGTTTAATGGAAAATCTGCACATTAAAATCATTAGATGAGTTGTTGATCTCGACTTTCTCAAACAATACAAGGACAATAATCTTACTATAAATTAGGTTTTTAGACCGACCTAGGTTAAATCTTAAAACATCCTGCATCTTAACTATTAATTGACTGAGATCAGCAAGCTATCAATTGACAATTAGTCCTGATGATGAATCTCGATTTGGATTCGAAACGTCGATGAAAAATATGACACCAATTGTGGATTATCTGGCAAATAACTTTGAAACACCACAAAAATCTGAAAACAGTGATATATTCCCTATACGGAAGGGAAACCTGGAACAATTTCCATTTAATGGAAAATCTGTGGATTAAAATCATTAGATGAGCTCCTGATCTCGACTTTCTCAAACAATGCAGGGACAATAATCTTACTGTAAATTAGGTTTTTAGATCGACCTAGGTTAAATCTTAAAATGCCATGCATCTTAACTATTAATTGACCAAGTTCAACAAGCTATCAATTGACGATTAGTCCTGATGATGAATCCCAATTCGGATTCAAAATGTCGATGACAAATATGACACCAACTATGGATTATCCGGCAAAATAACTTCAAAACTCCTCACCACGGAAATCTGAAAACAGTGATTTCTTCCCTGTACGGAAGGGAAACCAGGAACAATTTCCGTTTAATGGAAAATATGTGGATTAAAATCATTAGATGAGCTCCTGATCTCAACTTCCTCAAACAATGTAGGGACAATAATCTTATTGTAAATTAGGTTTTTAGACCAACCTAGGTTAAATCTTAAAATGTCATGCATCTTAACTATTAATTGACCAAGATCAGCAAGTTATCAATTGACGATTAGTCCTGATGATGAATCTCGATTCGAATTCGAAACGTCGATGACAAATATGACACCAACTGTGGATTGTCCAACAAAATAACTTTGAAACTCCTCACCACAGAAATCTGAAAACAGTGATTTCTTCCCTGTACGGAAGGGAAACCTGGAACAATTTTCGTTTAATGGAAAATCTGCGGATTAAAATCATTAGACGAGTTGTTGATATCAACTTTCTCAAACAATCCAGGGACAATAATCTTACTGTAAATAAGGTTTTTATACCGACCTAGGTTAAATCTTAAAACGTCCTGCATCTTAACTATTAATTGACCGAGATCAACAAGTTATCAATTGACGATTAGTCCTGATGATGAATCCTGATTCAGATTAGAAACGTCGATGACAAATATGACAGTAACTGTGGATTATCCGGCAAATAACTTCAAAACTCCTCACCACAGAAATCTGAAAACAATGATATCTTCCCTGTACGGAAGGGAAACCTGGAACAATTTCCATTTAATGGAAAATCTACAGATTAAAATCATTAGGCGAGTTGTTGATCTTCACTTTCTCAAATAATGCAGGGACAATAATCTTACTGTAAATTAGGTTTTTAGACCGACCTAGGTTAAATCTTAAAATGTCCTGCATCTTAACTATTAATTGACCTAGATCAGCAAGCTATCAATTGACTATTAGTCCTGATGATGAATCCTGATTCGGATTCGAAATGTTGATGACAAATATGACACCAACTGTGGATTATCTAGCAAATAAATTTCAAACTCCTCACCACAGAAATCTGAAAACAGTGATATCTTCCCTGTAAGGAAGGGAAACCTAGAACAATTTTCGTTTAATGGAAAATCTGCGGATTAAAATCATTAGACGAGTTGTTGATCTCGACTTTCTCAAACAATGCAGGGACAATAATCTTACTATAAATTAGGTTTTTAGACCGACCTAGGTTAAATCTTAAAACGTCTTGTATCTTAACTATTAATTGACCGAGATCAGCAAGCTATCAATTGACAATTAGTCCTGATGATGAATCTTGATTCGGATTTGAAACGTCGATGGAAAATATGACACCAACTGTGGATTATCCGGCAAATAACTTTGAAACTCCTCACCACAAAAATCTGAAAACATTGATATCTTCCCTGTATGGAAGGGAAACCTGGAACAATTTCCGTTTAATGGAAAATTTGTGGATTAAAATCATTAGAGGAGCTACTGATCTCAACTTTCTCAAACAATGCAGGGACAATAATCTTACTGTAAATTAGGTTTTTAGACCGACCTAGGTTAAATCTTAAAATGTCATGCATCTTAACTATTAATTGACCGAGAAGAGCAAGTTATCAATTGACGATTAGTCCCGATGATGAATCCCGATTTGGATTCAAAACGTCGATGACAAATATGACACCAACTGTGGATTATCCAGAAAATAACTTTGAAACTCCTCACCACAGAAATCTAAAAACGGTGATATCTTCCCTGTACAGAAGGGAAACCTGGAACAATTTATGTTTAATGGAAAATCTACGGATTAAAATCATTAGACGAGTTGTTGATCTCGACTTTATCAAACAATGCAGGGACAATAATCTTACTATAAATTAAGTTTTTAGACCGACCTAGGTTAAATCTTAAAACGTCTTGCATCTTAACTATTAATTGACCGAGATCAGCAAGCTATCAATTGACAATTAGTCCTAATGATGAATCCTGATTCGGATTCGAAACGTCAATGACAAATATGACACCAACTATGGATTATCCAGCAAATAACTTCGAAACTCCTCACCACAGAAATCTAAAAACAGTGATATCTTCCATGTACAGAAAGGAAACCTGGAACAATTTCCATTTAATGGAAAATCTGTGGATCAAAATCATTAGACGAACTGCTAATCTCGACTTTCTCAAACATTGCAGGGAAAATAATCTTACTTTAAATTAGGTTTTTAGACCGAACTAGGTTAAATCTTAAAACGTCATGCATCTTAACTATTAATTGACCGAGATCAACAAGCTATCAATTGACGATTAGTCCTGATGATGAATCTCAATTCGGATTCGAAACGTCGATGACAAATATGACACCAACTGTGGATTATTCGGCAAATAAATTTGAAACTACTCACCATAGAAATATGAAAACAGAGGTATCTTATTTTTTTCAGTGCCATTTATTCATCATGTGTTTCAAGTTAGCTTCAAGAGGCAGGTTTATCATTTTGAGAATAACACGCTGGAAACTAGTTTGAATTATGGCGCTGTGAATTTCCTGTAGCAGATGAAGGTGGATTAAAGGCTTCCAGGAAATTGTCAGTTTAAATCATGAGACAACAGTTGAAACTTCATATATACCAGGTACCCTATTTAATAATCAATTGCGATGTCTAAAGGTTTATTATATTGGACTTAGTCATTGTGATTTTTCTGCGTGCTGCAAACTGTTGCATAGTATTTGCGCTGCAAACTTCTTTCACTTGGTCAAAACCTACATTATTTGTATCTTAAGCCCTTGCAGACCCAAGTTTCTTTCTTTATACTAATAAGATCGATTTACATCCATTTCTTACATCCACGACCTTATCCACTACATTTTCATGTTAGTGCTACCAACTGTATGCATTGAAGACACTGCGAACCCACAGTTTTCCCACTTGAAAAAAAACTCATTGATTATGTTTTCAATCAGGTCTGGGGTATTATCTTTTTCAAAGTCATTCTCCTTTTCAGACTTGTGAATTTGCAAACCTTTTTCACTAAACCCTAGTATAAGATTGTGCACTGCAAACTAGATTGTGCGCTACAAAATGAAGGATCATGATGTGAATCCTCTGTTTTACACAGAATTGCCACAAACCTTTGCCTGATTGTAGTCTCATTCAGTTTAGGATTAGTGTTCTTTCCTCTCATATCCTACTTGCAATCCTTTCATTCTTGCATTGTTGTTGTACATAAATGCTTCATTTAGTGAAACCTCAATTGTGCAAAAGCAAATCAAAAAACCCTAAATCTTCCTTTTTCATCATATATATGGTAACAATTGTTATAAAAAGGGAAAGGGTTTTTTAAACAGCTATCATGGATAATGAGAAAGGTAAGAAGGTTCACAAAGGGGGAAAAATTGTCAAGGTTGAGCCCTCTGACTTGCAACTTATAAATTCTAAACCATTTTTCAAAGAAGCATTTCAGAGAGTGGGTTGTTTGGTTTTCTATGAGAAAATGCAAAGAGGACATCCCGAGGTTGCTAAGAAGTTTTCACTCAATTTCAGTGGGAAAAAGACTAAGGTGGGTGCATTGGATATTG
Organism: Picea engelmannii; assembly: GCA_009831015.1. NCBI lineage: Eukaryota > Viridiplantae > Streptophyta > Pinopsida > Pinales > Pinaceae > Picea > Picea engelmannii. The sequence goes on from ML795987.1 coordinate 105,031, forward strand.
AAATTTTAGAGCAATCTATTTCTACATCCACAGAGATACATGTTCATGGTGAAAAATGGTTTAAAGCCATGTCCTTGAATTCTACATTTTCCAAGGAATTCCTAAAACCTGAATATCAAGGAGACAACCTATCCAAGGGAGTGCCAACAAGTCATATGCTAGAGTATTTTGACAAAATGCTCAGAGTTATTTAGAGGTATTTCACTTGTGAAGGGAGGTTCAATATGGTCTATCAATACCATATCAGATTGTTACTACACTTTACTTGGAAAGAGTCCATGAACCTACCCTTTTATCTGTTCAGGAGAATAGGGAAGATGTCAGATAGAGTCCAAGATAAATCCAAGCAGGTGGATACTAGTGTTTTTCATTTTGGTTTAATCAAAATACTAGTATTGGAAGAGTTGAATAAGACTAGTACTGATTGGGATGTTTTCGTAGCTGCATCAGGCTTTCAACCAGATGTTTCTCACACACCACAATCAAAAATACAAACACAAACTCCTGTTGAGAAGACTGCGCACTCAGATTCAAGTAAGAAGAGAAATATGACCAGAAGGGATAAGTCCATTCATTCTACTGATAAAATAGTTGAAGGTCCCTCACAAGCTCCTGATAAAGAAGCTTCTCCAATGGCAGAACTTGCACCTATGGAGACATCACTAGTAAAGTAAGGAGTCTGAAGGCTAAGAAGCTTTTATTTTCTCCACATGTTGGTGTAGAAGCAGTCAAGCCTAGAAGACCTTTCACCAAATCAGCAGCTAAGCAACATATTCCTGTGGAAGAGGGTACATCAAAAGCCTCATCTCAACAAAAGGATAAAATCCAACCTTCTAAGTAGCCAATAGAGATTATTGATATCAACTCCCCTTCTCATGAAAGTAATCCTACTTTCAAAAGACTCAGGAGGCAACTTAAAGATATAAGAGCTGAAAATGAAAAATTAATGAAGGAAAACCTGGAGGCTCGAATCAAGTTCAAGAATATATAAGATTTATATGAAGAAACTATTGATAAAGAAAGATATGTCGATAAGAGATCCTTACCTCTGCATAGGCAGCTGAAGAATGTGTATAGGCATAAAAGAGCTTGCCAAGTTGAAATCAAAAGGTTGAAAACATAATTGCAACCATTCAAGGAGCAGACAGCAGAAATAAATTTGGATATATTAGCTTGTGTGGCTACTAGAAGAAGCACCGGGAAAATATGAAGAAAGGACATCATTTCTGCATCAGCATCAAATTTTGCAATGGTTTCTTTTATAGACAAACTTATAACCCTGAGCAATGATTTTTGTCTTAAATTGTTATTACCATATTCATATGACTTCTGCAAAGGTTACTTTATGTTTCAGAAGATTGTAGCAGGTTCTAAAACAGGTTTCCCGGGTTTTTGTACAAGTTTTGACATTTGAAATCAGTTTTGAATGTAAAATCAAACCTACAAGAAAGTTTGCAGCACATGTTGTTAAACGCATTGTGAACTGGTTGTTTTGGAACAGTTTGTAGCGCAAGTGTTTCGAACTGGTTGTCACGTAAATTTTTGAGCTAATGAAGACTGTGAGATGTCAGATTAAGTTCAAATAAGCTCCTCAAGAATTAGTTGGACATCAAGGGCCACCTACCTTGAGGATCTACCTTCAGTTAGGCCACATGCAACAAGTTGTCAGCAGTTGCATTAAATGATGCCAATGGTTTCCTAAAATATAGCATTATTGTTAGATTTATGTTGTGCACCTAGTGCCACACCTCTCTAAGGCATAGGAACCTATGTATAAGCTAGGTGAAAGATTCTAGAGAGATTTTTGGATGTTTTTCTATTTAATATGTATTGTAACTCCATGAGAGGGTTCAAATGGTTGTAGACTAATACTCTTATCATTATTTTCAATTGTAACAAAGTTTCCAGACTGTATGTATCAGATTTAAGAATCTTGAATAGTGAATGATCAGTTTCTTCTCCTACTGTCACATTTGTGTTTCTATATCACTTTGATGATAGCTATTGATGAAGGATTCATCCTTGTGCTTGTTCCTTACTACAATGAATGATTTACTATTTGTAATTGATGCAAGTATTATCAAAGTGCTCTCTTGTCGATTAGGAGGTTCCTATTTAATGAAATTTTTGCTATATGTGTTTTAGAACTGCCTGATGTAACCTGATGCATGTATTTCATATTTCCTGCAAAGTATTCTATCTTTCCATTTGATATTTCTAAATATTGATCTGAAACTATTCAAACCTTGTTTGTTGGTGTGTATTTCATGGAGGTTTTGTGTTGATATTTTAAACTGAGTGTCTCACCCATTTGATACACATTGAAAACAATATTATCTTTAACAAACCTACAAAGTTTCTAATGGGTATTAGGCTCACACCTATAGCATTCTAGGTAAGACTTCTAGTGCTAACATTTTTGGCGTCATTGTTAGGGAGGCAAATTGAAGATCTTTCCCTGGGTTGTACGACAAGGACACTATTGATTTTGTTGGTGTATAGAAATCAGTAAACAGAACGACTACAATAGTGCACCTGGCGACTCCAAAGTTCAGTTGTGGATCCCAAGAGAAGGAATATGAGGGCTAACCCACAACCACGTTTGTCTACACTTGAACCTGATCCAAAAAAAATCATTAGGAAGGGAAAATATTTGCAAGGAGCCTCCTCTTCTAAATCTTTAGGTATTTCTGGAAACCTACCTGACTCTGTTTTTCATACACCAGTTGTTGTTTCTGAGATTCTTCATTTACCTGTAGCTGAAACTCCTATAAAGTCATGTTGAAGTTACTTCACACACACCTAGGATTTATTTTTTCTAAGATTTTTCCTTGTTTATTAGTCATAATTAGTCATTATCTAGTCTCCTATATTTTAGGGGAGAATATTCCACCTGAAGAATATTCTCTTTTAGTTGACACTTCAGTTTGACTAGTTGAGTTGAGTTTAGATGTTGCATTGGTTTTATCACCATGCAACATTGGGATCATCACCATGCTAATTCGACCTTGCCTTGGGATCATCACCAAACTAGTGCATTAGCCTTGATTTCATGAGTTAACTCCTCACTACTCTCTTTTCAGTCAATTAACTGAAGACTAGTTGACTAGTTAACTCAACTAGGTGGTAGTTCACTCTCGTAACTGCCTGAGAGACTAGACTAGGTGGCAGTTCACTCTCGTAACTGTTGGTGTGTGTCATTAGTTACTCATTTATCCTATATATATTGTAAATTATTCACTCTTTGAGTGTGGAATACGGTTAATAAGAATTATTCCATTCTTTCTATCTTGTTTCTTCTTTCTCAATTTCTCTCTGCAAATGTGTGTAGTATTTTCTATCTAGATCTATTATGTGCAAGTTCAACACATTTACATGGTATTAGAGCTGACGGAATGCTAAGAAAAAGCTACAGCAAATCATTTTTTGCAGGTACAAAAGATTGAAGACAAAAAAAAGATGGATTATTCGCCAGAAATACTTCTCACGCCTCATAACTATTTGGAATGGAAGCCAAAAATTATGCTTATGCTCCAATGCAGAGGCTTGTACCAAATAACTATGGCAATGGAAGTAGAGCCTGATTCTATCGATGAGAAAATTGACTTTCTCAATAGACAAGATATGGCCATAAGAAGTATCGGCATGTTTGTTTCTCCCAAAATTTTACATCAAGTATATGAAGAATCAAAAGAATCAACTCCAAATGAATTATGGACCAGATTGGAGGTTCTATTTGGGAATAAAGAATATTGTGAATATTTCATGCAAGAGGTCGAACAGATATAGCCAGAAGAGAAGCCATCAGAAGATCAAGCCTCTTATTATGAAGAGTCTTCTACAAAAGTATTTGCAGAAATTTGTATTCCATTAATTGAATATGATGTCTACTCCATTACAGATTTTTTTTCTGAAATTTATGTGGAAGATATATGGCATGCATCTCAGGAGTCACATGCAGACACTTTTGCATGCACCATGCATGCATCTCAGGAGTCAAAAAGGGAGCCTCGCACATCAGACGTCATTCTTATATTTTCTGAGAAAATTTTGCAGAAAAAAATTGGATATTTGAATTTGTCTCAGGAAAATATCCAATTTCAAAAAAAAAAAAACGTCCAAAATGGAGTCTGGAAAGTGAAGTTATGATCGTTTTAAAATCAACAAAATTTCAGCATTTTTCCAGAAACGGTCGCACGGTTTTCAAAATTTCATCCAAAATTTATTTGGATATTTTTCATTACAAGAAGATAAAGTGGATATGTGTGGACATCT
>ML795987.1:109969-138728 GCA_009831015.1 Picea engelmannii
CTTTGATTTTCTTGCATCTCCTGAAATTGTTAAGTGGTTTAGACTTGAAAGTTTGGAATATTTTCCTTTTTTAGGTTCCCCGACTCCTCATTCATTTAAATTTCTTGTAACCAAAGAAGAAGGAACCTCATTTTTTGTTAAAAAATCATCAGATATACTCAAGTCCAATCCAACTTCTGTTAATTATGAATCTTCTTCACCCCATACTCCTCCTTTTTCAAAACTTATTGTTATACAAACTTTATTTTCACCTGCAAAATCACCCCTTACTTCTCCCAAGAGCCAAAGTCCTCCTTTTCCAAATCAAATGGCAGGAGTTAATCCTCCTCAAAACAGAATGGATGCTATTGTGGTTGCTAGGGATGCACCATTAGTGCTTCCTCAACCCATGAATGCTCTCCCAGTAGGAGATTACCTTAAGTACATGCCTAAAGTTACTAGAGAAGAAGATATTACTATAGAATAACATCATGTTGCATTTTACATTTATGCATATAATTTGAATATTGAAAACGAAGATGTATGGATGAGAGCCTTTGTGCAAATCCTAGATGGAGAAGCCTGGAAGTGGTTTAGAAGTTTATCCCCTGGATAAATAGCTGGAATTGAGGCTCTGGATGATTCCTTTCTAAGGAATTAGGGTGACAAAAAATATTTATTGTATTACATTACAGAATTTGGAGCTCTCAAAAGGAAAGAGGGTGAATCTGTGTCATATTTATCAAAAATATTTAACAATATGTACAACAAAATTCCTACTTATATTAAACCCACTGAGACCTCTGTTAAAATAACTTATGCAAGTGCTTTTGACCCAGACTTATGCATTTTGTTGAGATAAAGAAGGTCTGCAACATTGACCCATATGCAAGATGTTGCACTGTGTTAGCACTCGAAAATTTCTTTGGGTTGTATCCAATCTTTAGGATTGGAAGCTAGCCCTTCCAATCCAGAGAAGGCTCTCTCATGCAACTCAGTCACCTAGTGTCACCTCAGTAACTTGTTGTCTACTAAATAACAATGGTTGGATCATTGATAGGAATAGGATATAAAAAGTGGGATTTGGGTAGATAGGGGACACAGTCCATTGGGCATGGAGTCCATCTTGTTCATAAAAATAATACGAGTGTCTGGTTATTGGATATATAGGGAACAAAGGCAAGATAAACATTGTTTTGCAGAAAAAAAATGTTCATCAAGATATGACAGCAGAATAAAAGGGAAACATACTCATTATATAAAGAGCACTTAGCATTCAGTGAATTCTTTATATAAATCAGTTGAATTTTGACTGCAAAGGACTGTGGAATAGAGCATCTAACAAAAGGATGAATTCTGAGCTTACAATTCTATGCGAGGAAATAATTGCTAACTATTTATGTAACGGAGCATCTAACAAAGGATGAATTCCATGACATATAATAGTTACAATTAAGAAGGAAATGATAATGAATTGAAATGGAATGAGCAATAACTAAGCAATTATACATACTGAAAAAACAATATCACATGAATATTTGTTATGGACATCCTATACTTCTGCACTCTTTGTATTGAATGTATCTTCAAAAAGGATTACAATAGCCAAGAATGGCTTCCTTCAGTCCAACCCCCCCTGCTCCCCCTTTTACTGATGTTGATTACAAATATATAGAAGAGAGATCTAGTGGAGTCGAATCCTCCTTCTCATCCTAGGATTCCTTCACTACCAACTAACTAATAAATTGTCAACATAAAATTGAAACTAATTCCTAAATTTATGTTCTCTTCAATTATCCAATGCTACAAATCCTCCTCTTCCATGCGTGATTTATGTTGATCGGTGCAGCAATGAACCAACCTGTGGTTCCTCCTTTTTGGTGGCTTTGGCGCTTAATAGTGGCATTTGGTGCAATTAACTTAGCAGCTGGAAAGAAATATATAGAGTGAACAGGCAGTTGTACCTCGGACTTGGCAGCTAGAACAGATTTTGTGGTGTGGCAGCTTAACCTGCAGTTTTTTATTTTTATATTATTTAAAAAATATGGGACAAATCCCACATCCATTGCGCATTTTAAATGGTAAAATTTTATAAACAGGGTCCTTTCCAAATACATTCAATGCGTAGGAATTATAGGCCCTTGTGGGCTCCTCCTCCATGTGACTTGGATTGTGTTTGGTGGTTGGTTGTAACTGTGTTGTTGCAGCAGGTGCTCGGCGTCGTGGAATGGCTTATGAATTGGTTAAATAATTGGAGATTGGGCCTATGGGCCCAATGTTTATTCTAAAACTAGCATTAACTCTATATAAAAACTTGCTCATATGCCAACTATGCCAATCTCGTAAGCTGGCACCAATCTTGGCCACTTGGCACTATGAATGACCAAAGAACTCTTGGTGCTACGAAATCCAAAAGCGCTACCAAATCACCAATTTCTGGAACTCTACAAATCACAAGAGCAAGAGCGTTGTGAAATGAGCTATATGTGCTCATGAATTTCATGAAATTATTGAGTTAAAACATCGCCTTTAGGCCAGCTTCGAAACTGTGAATTTTGATGCTAACATCGGCTCCATGGGGGATAGAGACCTCCCTATAAGGCTCTAAGAACACCTGTAGTTTCAGTGCCTTGACCATTGGGCCAATTTTGAAACTTTGAGGCCTTCAACCTATGACCCAAATCTAAAACTTATGCAAGCTACAAACTGAAAACTAGGCCGCAATCTGCTGAAAACTAAAACTGAAGCCAATAAAAATGCTTGATCCTCAATTTTATTTATATACAAACATCCTACCCTACTTGCGGGGGAAAAGTACTAAATCAAGTAACCTCAAATTTCCAATAGAGCCAATCAAGTTGTTGCTCACATAATTTGGCTCTTTGAATGTGCTTGAACAAAATGAAACTTAGATGGTGTAAAGGTGAAGGCAATTGGTGATGAATATTCTTTTCACTATGGAAATACAACTGAGAGTTCAGGCTAAGAAATTATTCCATATAAGATGATATAGGATCAAAAAGGTCAGGGATGAATACCTCTTTTCATTGTTCCAGCTGAAGATTAGATTCTCCATGCACGTCCTTTACTGGAAACGATGCATCTTGCATGCAAGACACTATGTATGCTTTGTTGCATTCCTTTCGTTCCTTGAACTCTGGATTCATTGCCAGTAAAGTCACCTTCGAACTGATTTTCTGATACATGGAGTCACCAAAGCAGAAATACAGCCAATATGTTCCTAAGTGTTTGCTTCTCTCAGACCTTAGAACTGAAATGATGTCATTCTTCCCAAGGAAACAATAGCAATGGATCCCCATAAACAACGCCAAAATGTTAGCACTCAGAAATTTCTTTGGGTTGTATCAAGGAATCTCGAGGTAACCTCAAACCAATCTTTAGCATTGGAAGCTAGCCATTCCAATCCAGAGAGGGCTCTCTCATGCAAATCAATCACCCAATGTCACCTCAGTAACCGGTTGTTTACTAAAGAACATTGGCTAGATCATTGATAGGAATAGGATTTAAAAGGTGGGATTTGGGTAGACAGGGAAAAAAGTCCATTGGGCATGGAGTCCATCTTGTTCATACAAATAATACTAGTGTCTGGTTATTGGATATCTAGGGAACAAAGGCAAGATAAACATTGTTTTGCAAAAAATATGTTCATCAAGATATGACAGCAAAATAAAAGGGAAACATACTCATTATATAAAGAGCACTTAGCATTGAGTGAATTCCTTATATAAATCAGTTGAATTTTGACTACAAAGGATTGTGGAACAGAGCATCTAACAAAAGGATGAATTCTGAGCTTACAGTTCTATGGGAGGAAATAATTGCTAACCATCTATGTAACAGAGCATATAACAAAGGATGAATTCCATGACATATAGTAGTTACAATTAAGAAGGAATGATAATAGATTGAAATGGAATGAGCAATAACTAAGCAATTATACATACTGCAAAAACATTATCACATGAATCTTTGTTATGGATAGCCTATACTTCTGCACTCTTTGTATTGAATGTATCTTCAAAAAGGATTACAATAGCCAAGAATGGCTTCCTTCAGTCCAACCCCCCCCCCNATATATATAGAAGAGAGATCTAGTGGAGTCGGATCCTCCTTCTCAGCCTAGGATTCCTTCACTACTAACTAGCTAATAAACTGTCAACATAAAATTGAAACTAATTTCTAAATTTATGCATGTTGTCTTCAATTATCCAATGCTACTAATCATCCTCTGCCATGCATGATTTCTATTGACAGGTGCAGCAATGAACCAACCTGTGGTTCCTCCTTTCTGGTGGCTTTGGAACTTAATAGTGGCATTTGTTGCAATTAACTTAGCATCTGGAACGAATTATATAGAGTGAACGGGAAGTTGTACCTCGGACTTGGCAGCTGGAACAGAGTTTGCGGTGTGGAAACTTAGCCTATGGTTTTTTCTTTTTTTTTTATTTAAAAAAAATATGGTACAAATCCCACATCCATTGCGCATTTGAAATGGTAAAAGTTTATAAATAGGGTCCTTTCCAGATACATTTGACGTGTAGGCATTATAAGCCCTTGTGGGCTCCTCCTCCATGCGACTTGGATTTTGTTTGGTGGTTGGTGATAACTATGTTGTTGTGGAAGGTGCTCGGCTTCATTGAATGGCTTGTGAATTGGTTAAATAATTGGAGACTGGGCCTGTGGGCCCAATATTTTTTCTAAAACTAGCATTAACTTTGTATAAAAACTTGCTCATATGCCAACTATGCCAATCTCGTAAGCTGGCATCAATCTTGGTCACTTGGCGCTATGAATGACCAAAGAAATCTTGGTGCTACGAAATCCAAAAGCGCTACCAAATCACCAATTTTTGGAGCACTACAAATGACAAGAGCAACAGTGTTGCAAAATGAGCTAGATGTGCTCATGAATTTCACGAAATTATTGATTTAAAACATCGCCTTTAGGCCAGCTTCGAAACTGCGAATTTTGATGCTAACACATTGGAGGTTGAATCAAATATACTAGCAGCAAATAAGTTGAGGGGAGGATCTGACAGAGATAGGAGAAAACATAAAATAGAAGCCTCATCTTCAGATGCTTCAGGTATTGATCCCAAGGTTAATGAATTTACCAAGTTGGCTAAATCATTATCTGTAGAGTTGGAAAGATTAAAGCTTCAAGGGAGACAAGATAATAGAAATCCTCAAGACTTTGGAAATAGAAATTAGTTTATAAAGTCAAACAATACACTTCAAATTCTGCAGAGAGATTAGAGAAACGGAGAGGATCAAAAAATTCAAGATTTTCTATAGAACAATTTGGTTGATGATGAAGAAGGAAATAATGAGGATGAAGACCAGGAAATTCATTGTTTAGGGGATGCAGTTGCCTCTCCTCATTTAACATGGACTACTTATGAAGAGTCTTTAATGTGCAATCAGTTGGATGAGTTAAGTAAAGGAGAAAAAGTCAATGAAGTTGAAGCTCAAAACAAGTACAATCTGAGATCAAAACAGAAGGATGGAAAATCAAGTGCATCTACTCAACCTAAAAAGAAATATGCTCCTTCAAAAGTTGTGGTTGCACCAAATAAAGAAGCAAGAGAACAAAAAAATCATCCCATTATCAAGGCACATGTTCAAGAGGTAAAGGAAATACAAAAATCCCACTCCTATTTTAATTTTGAGAATTAAATCCAGAAAATCAAGATTCCTATCCCACTCCTAGAATTGATGAAAAATGAAGACTTTAAGAAATCTATTTCAAAAATGTTGCAACCTGAATATTATCCCCCTTCATGAGATTCAATTAACTTGCAGGATGAGAAGCATACAGTTATATTAGGACCACCGGTAGAAGTCGGGCCCCAGGCCTAATTAAAGTGGTTTTAACCACTAAGAAGACAAGTTGGCCCTGCCCAATGAAGAGACACCTTTCCAGCACCTGCCAGCTAGTATAATAAAGGAGGCTAGCATCTCATTATCTCACTCACTCATTCACTCATCAAGTGCGCAAGTTTGGTAGCTACAGTTGGGAGAAGAAGGAAGAGAGAGGCACATTGCTCAGTGTTGGATATTCTCTAGTGTTTTGGTTTATTGTCTTGGAATTGTATTGGCTATCTATATTAAGCAATTTTTTGTTGGGTTTTCTCCCCCATGAGGGTTTCCCAGGATAAATGTTGTGTATCTTGTTATTTTGTTTCTCTCAGTGATCATACCTATGCTATTGTTAATGAAAAGAAACCTAATAATAGCTCAAAACTTAACATGGTATCAGAGCTAAGCTAAAGAGAGCACCATTCACTGGATAAGAAAAAATGTCATTGTTGTCGTACAATAAAATTAGGGCTTTTTGTTGGAGAGGATTTTTTGCCTAAAAAGCATCTAGAAAAGTGCACCCTACCCTAGTGAATCTTTTGGTAGCTTGAGCACACCTTTTCAATGGACAGAGCCTTCTAAAATTCAAACCCTATTTTTTTACTGGTACCAGAAAACTAAAAGTACCAGAAAACCAGAAAAACCAGGAAACCAGAACCAGTACCAAAAGTACCAATCCATATTTCTGCAATCTCAGTTTCAAGGGGTAAAATTTGGATTTTCATAAATCTGACTGCACCATCTTACTTGCCTCAGCTCAACGCATCTAGCCCCTGGATCAGAATTTCAAAATTTGAAGTTTTTAAAATTAGGGTTTTCTCATAAAACCCTAAGTTATATTTAAAGTACCAGTTACAGTATAAGTTGCAGTTACAGCTACAATTCCAGTTGCAGTGAAAGATTTTGTAAAGTGTTGGCCAACCTTAAAGTTGAAACACCTCTGAAGTTTTGAAGGTTTGTTACCTATCACTGTTGTTGTTGGATGGTACCACCGCCCGTCGATACTATCAGAGGTATGTACTTAAATATGTTTCAACTATATTATTCTAAGGGGTACTTGCAGGAGAAAGGATCTCCTATTATAGATCTAGAATTATCTCAAATCCAACATACTCATAAGACTAATGCACCCCAGGTTTGATTATCTTGATATGCATCTATTTGTTATGATATTATTTTGAACTTATGAACATCTAGGTGGTATGTTGAAATCATATTAACCATTGGTCAAAATTATCAAGGCTAATTAAAGTTGAGTTTATAGAGCTTATTCTCTAACACAACCTTCTATCAAGATAGCATATTGTCTTAGTACAGAAGACAGGATGAAGAAAGCACTTGTCATCTTGAGTGAAGGAGACTTTAAAGAAAAGCAACACACTCATTCTTGAGGACAAAACTCTAGGTTCCATGTTTGATTGATTAAGTTGATAAGATTCAAAGTTGCACATGACAAGTTGATAACTACCCCTTTACAAGTAAACACTATAGTTGAGGTAACAGTCTTTGAAAAGTATTATACTTGGTAGCATGTGAGCATATTGAGATAAATGCTTAATGTAATCATTTACCAGATACAACTAACATTTCCTCTAGGAGAAACTTCTTGTGTTTATTCCAGGTTACCATGGATGAATGTTTGATCACAACACTAGAAGAGTGTTGATCTCATTTTGTATTGTATTTCTTACTTTTGATCTTTGTTTCAGATAGGTCACACATGATATCTATAAAGGAGTTATTGTGAGGATTATTCATGCTATTGTTTTATTTACTATTATCTAAAGAGTATTATTCTTTCTTGTTGTTTTGTTGACCTTGGTTCAGGTCATAGGTGATAACCCTGAGGAAGCTATAGTGAAGGTTGCAGAAGGAAACATATTAGATGAGACATGAAAAATACTATATACATGACCATATACATTCATGTACCAATGAAGATGAAGAAGAAGTTATTTTTCAGATCCAGAGTATCTCATATGGAGATTGATTGTAAGGAGAAGAAGGCTCCAAAGATGACCAAACATTAGAACAAGAACTCACAATAGACTTGGTCAAAGGATAATGAAGCCACCTTGACGGGAAGCAGAACTCGTTTGAAGTCTGACTCGGCCTTTCATATTTAGACTCGATATTCAACACCAAGTATACCCTGTAAGAGATCATGAAGTCCTTGTAGACTCAGAAGAAATCAAGAGTAAGCCTGATCTCAGAAAGGATCAGATGAAGAGACAACTTCCAGGACTGGGAGAGAAATTCCATGAGAAGACTAGATCGCAACTTCAGAGACTCCTAGGAGATATGAAATCTCTTGGAAGATTCTCGTGTTTCAGTGACAGAAAAGGAAGCCAGTTAGAAAGACTAGGATATGGAATTTTCTGTGAGACTAGAAGAGATGTTAGTATTGACTTCCAATATTTATCTAACAGATCAAGCATGTTGCAGATGTACAAAGCATTATGTGTGTCCATAGGATTCTCCCAGCAAGAGGGAGAAGACTATGATAAGACACTTACTCCAGTAATTGAATAAATAGTTCCAGTATTCATGAAGACAACCAGAACAACCATGATTCATATATAGTATGAGATGCAAGGGAAGAAATCCCCATATTTAAAATTGAGTGGCAATTGGTGCAGTACATTAGTTGGGTCATGGAGACATGACTACAATAAAATATAGAGTTACCTCCATGAAAGAAGAAGAGATACCTTCAGTATCATTTATTGAGCCACTCTCAGTTTAAGATGAATTTGTTGTCGTGATGAAGTAGAGTTACTTTCATATTTCAGCAGTCATAGTAAGAATGGAGCAACCATTCTCAACTTCGGAGTAATTGCAGGTGCAAATTCCCACTTCCAGAGGAACATTTACAGAGAGAGTAGAGGACATACTCCCAGAAAATGAGACAGATAGTGCTTTGCAGAAAGCACATAAAGATAGAACATGAGTGTGCACATTAAGTTAAAGTTGAAGCAAGTGTACCAGGATGGTACAATATGATTTGAAGATTGAAGATAGAAAGAATCATGTATGTCGGTTGAAGGAAGCTATGTACGTGTTGAAGCAAGCTCCTAGAGCTTGGTATGGAAGAATTGATAGTTTCTTGATGAGCTTGGGCTTTACCAAGAGTAAAGTTGATTATAACCTTTACTTCAAGGTTATGAATGATGAGCTCGTTATATTGTTTCTACTATATGTAGATGATGTGTTCTTGACAAGATGAAGAAAAGATCATCACAAATTGCAGAAGAAGCTTGCTACAGATTTTGATGAAAGACCTAATGCATTATCTCTTAGGCATTGAAGTTTGGAAGAGCACAGAGAAAATATTCCATAACCAAGGGAAGTATGCAGTTAAAATAATGAAGAGGTTTGACATGTTGAAATGTAAATCCATGTACACACCCATGGAAATGAAGTTGAAGCTCATGGTAGATACCACGTCAGAATTGGTTGATGCTACTCTATACAGACACATTATTGGTTCATTGATGTATCTGATGATTAACAGAAAGGATATATGTTTTATTGTGAACACCTTTTGAGTTAGTATCTAGTAGAGCCTAGACGTGTTCACCTTGTAGTTGCAAAACATGTGATGAGACACCTTAAGGGTACATTGGATTTTGGTCTCTATTATACTAGAGATCATGACTTCGGATTGTATGGATATACTGATTTAGATTGATATGAAAGTGTTTCTGATAGAAAGAGAACTTCAGGATGTTGTTTCAGTCTAGGATTAGACATGACTTCATGGCAGAGTAGGAAGCAATCCAGTATTGCTCTCAGCATGGTAGAAGCGGAATATATTGCAGCATGTTCCTCTAGTGGTGAAGCCATATGGTTTCGGATGTTGTTGATAGATCTATTTGATCTGGATATGGAAGCCAATGTGATCATATTTGATAACCATATTTGTATAAAGATGATGTGTTCCATGATGAGTTGAATCACATAGATATCCGGTATCACTTCATTCATGATATGGTGCAGATAGGAGCCATAAAGCTCCATTATGTTTGCACGGATGAACAATTTGTTGATGTGTTGACCAAGCCTTTGTCTCGTGTAAAGTTTAATCACTTTCGAGACAAGATTGGTGTAGTCTGAAAGGACCTCCCTCGAAAAGGGGAGTAGTGTTGATGCCATCCTAGTGTTGAATATTTCCAGCTTCGTGTTGATGTTGTTGTGATGCCAACCTAGTGCTGAAGATTTCCAGCTTCATGTTGATGTTGTTGTGATGTCAGCCTAATGCTGAATATTTATAGCTTCGTGCTGATGTTGTTGAGATGTCAGCCTCATGCTGAATATTTCTAGCTTTGTGATGTTGTTGTTGAGATTCCATCCTCATGATGAATATTTCCAACTTCATGTTGATGTTGATGAGATGCCAGCTTCGTGTTGTATATTACCAGCTTAAGTGTTGATGTTGATGATGATCCAACCTTCTTGTTGTGATGTTGTTGTTGTTGATGTTGTATCAGTCTCATGATGTTATTGTTGATGATGATGTATTAGTGTTATACTAATCCATGTTGATGCAGATGATGATGTCATTCCATCTCCTTGTTGTGGATGATGATATTGATGATGAGAAAAAAATTTGATGATTTATAGATATGCATGTCAGTGTTCCAAATGGTGTTGATGTTGTTTCCCTCTCTCTCTCCTAATGATGTTGTAGAATACCCTTCTTATTAAGGGGGAGTGTTGAAATATTGTAACTACGAAAAGTATTATATTTATTATTGAGTTATTATTCATCTGATCAATCCCCTTTTGTGGATTGATCATGTTGGGATTTGTACTTGACCAAATCCCATTTTGTGGATTGGTCAAACCCTAATTGTATTATGAAAATTAAGAAGTTGGCCCTGCCCAGTGAAGGGACACATTTCCAATGCTTGCCAGCTAGTATAAATAAAGGACGCTAGCATCTCATTATCTCACTCACTCATTCACTCATAAATTGCACAAGTTTGGTAGCTGCAGTTGGGAGAAGAAGGAAGAGAGAGGCACATTGCTCAGTGTTGGATATTCTCTAGTGTTTTGGTTTATTTTCTTTGCATTGTATTGGCTATCTATATTAAGGAAGTTTTTGTTGGGTTTTCTCCCCCATGACGGTTTCCCGGGATTAATGTTGTGTATCTTGTGATTGTTCTTCTCTTAGTGATCCTACCTATGTTATTGTTATTGAAAAGAAACCTAGTAATAGCTCAAAACTTAACAACCATCACATCTATGTTGTTGATATTGATTTGGGGTCTAGTATTCTTCATCTTACTGAGTCTCCTCAACCACCCTTAGAGATCAAAAATCATTCATCGGCAAAATGTGAAATAACTAGACAGGGTGTTCAGTTGGGGAAGATGTATTTTGATGGTGCAACCTCCAAGGATAGTGTTGGTGCTAGGGTAGTGTTGATTTCTCCCTCTTAGGATGTCACAAATTTTTCCTTCAAGCTTGAATTTGAAACAACAAATAATATTCCAGAATATGAAGACTTAGTTTTGGGTCTTAGAGCTGCAAAGGACGTGAAAATTGAGGGATTGTCAGTATTTGGAGATGCAAAATTGATTGTGCATCAAGTCAGAAATATATCAAACAAAATATCCTAGACTGGAATCTTATAGGAATGAGGTTTGGTACCTCATTGATAACTTCTTCTCAACCTTCAACATATATTTTTTTCCTAGGTAGGCTAATACACTGGTTGATTCATTAGATGTTTATGCCAGTAATTTTAAAATTCCACTACCTCCCAAACCTAAGTATAATGGTGAGGTAAAATACAGACCTGTTATAACTGATAATGTCAAGCATTAGAAGGTTTTTGAAGATGATCAAGAACTAAAGAGGTTTTTGGAAACAGTGAGTGAATTTTCTGCTCTTCATATTGACCAAGATTCAGATGATGATAAAATTATGCATGCTGATAAAAAATTTAACAAAATTGCAGATCATAAAATTGTTCAATTGTGAAGCAATCACATTCCTAAAGGATTGGTTCCTTTGGAAATGATCTTTGATAATAATGATAATGTTGTGAAGGTGAGTGGTTTTAAAGAAAATGAAGATCCGATAGATTGTAATTTAGGCTCTGAAGAAGAACCCAAATATGTTAAATTGTCCAGTAGCCTATCAAAAGATCAAAGGGATGAATATGTCAAATTGTTAAAAGAATTTTTTGATGTGTTTTCATGGAAGTATGAATACCTAGAAACTTATAATACTATCATCATCGAGCATAGGATACCTTTGAAATATGACACTAAACCTTTTAGACAGAATCTCAGGCAGATTAACCCAATGTTATTGCCTAGTATGGAGAAATAGGTCACGAAGTTGCTTGATGCCCAAATCATTATACCTCTGAGGTATTGTGATTAGGTAGCTAATTTGGTCCCTGTTAGAAAGAAGAATGGTGAGATCACGATCTGTGTTGACATCAGGAATTTAAATAGGTGTTCTAGAAAAGACAACTACCCTTTACCCAAAATGGAACACATTTTGCAAAGGGTGACAAGCTTAGTAAGGATTTCAATGATTGACGGGTTTTCGGGATACAATCAAATTTATGTGTTTCCATAGGACAGAGAGAAGACAACATTCACCACTCCCTAGGATACATTCATGTATGCCAAGATGTCATTCGGTCTTATGAATGCAAGGGAAACTTTCCAATGTGCAATGGACATTGCATTTATTGGAGATAAAGACAAGTTTTTGGTTATTTATTTGGATGATATTACAATGTTTTCCAAGTCTGATCAAGAGCATTACCAGCATTTAAAGAAGGTGTTTTTGAAGTGCAGAAAGTATGGGCTATCCCTAAATCCCAAGAAGTCTATTTTTTCCATGAAGGAGGGTAAGATGCTAGGACACATTGTCTCAGCTGAAGGAGTAAATATTGACCACAATAGAGTAGAGGATATCAAAACCCTTTCTCTTCTAAGGTCCAAGAAAGAAATTCAGTCCTTCTTAGGTAAGATAAAAAAAAAATAGGAGATTTATATTTAACATTGTTGAGTTAGTGAAATTCATCACTGTCATGTTGAGAAAAGAAAATGAAGTAAAGTGGACACCAGAAGCTAGGAGTTATTTTGAACAGATAAAGCAAGCATTGGTTGATGCTCTTATTCTGATCAGTCCTGACTACTCAAAGGAATTTCTAATTTTTTTCTTTTTCTTCCATTGATACACTAGTTGTTGTCCTTTTGCAAAAGAATTTAGATAGAATGGAGCAACCTATCTCCTTTTTCAGTAGGGCCTTGAGAGATATTGAAGTCGGGTATGATATTATGGAGAAAAAATCTTATTCTTTAGTCAAAGATCTTAAGTCTTTGAGGGTGTATGTTTTTCATTCAAAAATCATTGCTTATGTTCCTTCAAGTTTAGTTAAAGAAATTTTGATTCAGCCTGATATAGATGGGAAAAGAATCAAGTGGATTTATAATATTTTAGAGTTTGATCTTGAGGTGAAACCCACCAAGCTAGTAAAAGTTCAAGGATTGCCTAGATTTCTAGTTGAATCCAATTGTAAGGCATTGGAAGTAAATTTTATGAGCACTAACTCTATAAATGAACGGTTTGATATTCAGAACAACAACTTGACTTGAGAATACCAAGGTAAGAGCTATGAAACTTAAAGTAGTCAGGTATTGTATTGTTGATCAGATTCTATATTGAAAGGATCCTTCAGGGATTCTTTTAAGATGTTTAGATCCAAAGGAGGAAAAACAAATTATGACTGCATTTCATGGGATTTTATGTGTAGGTCATCACTTCTGGAGAACCACAGCATACAAGATACTCAAAGCTGGGTATTTTTGGCCTAATTTATTCACTAATGTGTGTGTAAAAATCAGAACATGTGAAAAATGTCAGAAATTCTCAGGTACAGCAGCTCAACTCTTTGCCTCTGAAACCCATAGTGGTATCTGGCCCTTTCCAACAATGGGTATTAGACTTTATTGGAGAAATTCATCCATTCTCAAGGGACCAACACCGTTGGATCCTGACTGCTACTGATTACTTTACCAAATGGATAGAAGCCATTCCCACCAGGAATGAAACACACAAAGTAATTATTGGTTTCTTGGAAGATGTTATGTCAAGGTTTGGTTGCCCAAATAAAATTGTCATTGATAATGCGGCATCTTTCAAAGTTGATCCTCTCATGAAGTTTTGTGAAAAAATCAGTATTCAACTTATCCATTCCACTCCATATTACACTCAGGGTAATGGCTTAGCAGAATCCTCCAACAAAATCTTAGTAAAAATTATTAGAAATTTGTTGGAAGACAATAAGAAGTCATGGGATTCTAAGTTCAAGTTTTTTCTCTGGGTAGACAAAGTAACCACCAAAAGGTCAATTGGCACCACACCATTTCAGCTAGTTTATGGAACTGAAGTTGTTTTCCCTACTCATATAGCTTTACCTGTGGCAAAATTCCTTCAATATAAATAAGGGGAACCAGATGACATGACCAGGAGGATGCATCAACTTGTGGAAGTGCAGCAAACTAGAGAGAAGTTGTTTAACAAAGCACAAAGTCATCAACAAAAAATAAAAGGAATTTTTGACAAGAAGGTGAAGAAGGAAGATTTTCAGCTTGGAGACCTCGTACTCAAGGTGAAGAAGGAAGATTTTCATTTTGATTCATAGGGTCTTTTTATTTTAGGTTTTTGAGTCATGCCTTATGTCAATAAATTATGTTTGATTGTCTCATGAGTAAATAAATCTGAACATAGTCCATGTGAGAGTCTTGGTGTCATGATAGTGGTCACCATCATTAGAGAAATAGGGGTAAGTGTTGGTCACACCCTTGGTTTTAAATCTCATCATTATCATGTGTCTTGTCTCAAAAGCAGTGTACAAAAGGTTCTTATGTCGTATTTAATTGTTTGAGGGTCAAATCATGTGTCAAGTCGACTTGTTGCAAACTCACCTAAAAGTTCGCAGCAAATCAAGAAAGTACCTCATGCACTAATCACATATCATTATGCTTTGGAAACGTGGCAATGGGCATCTTATTGTTTTTCAGTTCCATTTATTCATCATGTTCTTCAAGTCGGCTTCAAGAGGCAAGTTTATCATTTTGAAAATAGTGCACCGCAAACTGGTTTGAATTATGGCATTGTGAATTTCCTGTAGCAGATCAAGGAGGATTAAAGGCTTCCAGGAAACTGCCAGTTTAACTCATGAGACAACAGTTGAAAATTTAGATATACCACGTACCCTGTTTAATAATCAATTGCATTGTCTAAAGGTTTATCATATTGGACTTTAGTCACTGTGATTTTTCTGCACGCTCCAAACTGTTGCATAGCATTTGCGCTGCAAACTTCTTTCACTTGGTTAAAACCTACAGTATTTGTATCTTAATCCCTTGCAGACCCAAGTTTCTTTCTTTATACCAATAATATCAATTTGCATCCATTTATTACATCCACGAGCTTATCCACTACATTTTCATGTTAGTGCTACAAACTGTATGCATTGAAGGCACTGTGAACCCTCTATTTTCTCACTTGACAAAAACCTCACTGATTCTACCTTAACTCAGGTCTGGGGTATTATATTTTTCAAAGTCATTCTCCTTTTCAAACTTGTGAATTTGCAAACCTTTTTCACTAAACCCTAGTCTAATAGTGTGCGAATCAAACTAGATTATGCGTAGCAAACTTGATTGTGCACTGCAAACTAAACGATTGTGTTGTGAATCCTTTGTTTTACACAGAATTTTCGCGAACCTTTGCTTGATTGTAGTCTCATCCAGTTTAGGATTATTGTTACTTCCTCTCATATCCTACTTGGAGTCCTTTCGTTCTTGCACTGTTGTTTTACATAAATTCTCCATTCAATGAAACCTTAATGTGCAAAAGGAAATCAAAAAAACCCTAAATCTTCCTTTTTCATCATATATCTGGTAATAAATGTTATAAAAAGGAAAAAGTTTTTTTTTAAATCTATCATGGACAGTCAACAAGGTAAGAAGGTTCACAAAAGGGGAGAAATTGTCAAGGACTAGCCCCATGACCTGCAGCTTATAAATTCTAAACCATTTTTCAAAGAAGCATTTCAGAGAGTGGGTTGTCTAGTTTTTTGTGAGAAAATGCAAAGAGGACATCACGAAGTTGCTAAGTAGTTTGCACTCAATTTCAGTGGGAAAAAGACTAAGGTGGGTGCATTGGATTTTGAAGTTTCAAAGCAATCTATTTCTACAGCCACAGAGATACCTATTCATAGTGAAAAATGGTTTAAAGCCATGTCCTTGAATTCTACATTTTCCAAGGAATTCCTAAAACCTGAATATCAAGGAGACAACCTATCCAAGGGAGTGACAAGAAGTCATATGTTGGAGTATTTTGACAAAATGCTCATATTTATTCAGAAGTATTTCACTTATGAAGGTAGGTTCAATATGGTCTATCAGTACCATATCAAATTGTTACTACACTTTACTAGGAAAGAGTCCATGAACCTACCCTTTTATCTATTCAGAAGAATTGGGAAGATGTCAGATAGAGTCCAAGCTAAATCCAAGCAGGTGGATACTAGTGTTTTTCATTATGGTTTAATCAAAATGCTAGTATTGGAAGAGTTGAAGAAGACCAATACTAATTGGGATGTTTTCCTAGTTGCATTAGGATTTCAGCAAGATGTTGCTCACACACCACAGTCAAAAAGACAAACACCTACTCCTGTTGAGAAGATTGTGCACTCGAAGTCAAGTAAAAAGAGGAAGATGACCAGAAGGGATAAGTCCATTAAGTCTACTGAAAAAATAGTTGAAGGTCCCTCACAACCTCTTGATAGAGAAGCTTCTCATGTGGAAGAGCTTACACCTATGGATACATCATCTATTAAAGTAAGGAGTGTAAAGGGTAAGAAGCTTGTATTTTCTCCACTTGTTGTTGTAGAAGCGGTCAAGCCTAGAAGACCTTTCACCATATCAACAGCTAAGCAACATATTCCTGTGGAAGAGGGTACATCAAAAGTCTCATCTTAGAAAAAGGATAAAACTCAACATTCTAAGTAGCCAATAGAGATTATTGAGATCAACTCCCCTTCTCATGAAAGTGATCCTACTTTCAAAAGACTCAGGAGGCAACTTAAAGATATAAGAGTTGAAAAGGAAAAATTGAAGAAGGAAAACTTGGAGGCTCGAATCAAGTTGAAGAATATTATAGATTTATATGAAGAAATTATTGAGAAAGCAAGATATATGGCTAAGAGATCCTTACCTCTGCATAGGAAACTGAAGAATGTGTATAGGCAGAAAAGATATTTCCAAGTTGAAATCAAGAGGTTGAAACCAAAATTGTAACCATTGAAGGAGAAGATAGCAAAAAGAAATTTGGGTATGTTAGCTCATGTGGCTACTAGAAGAAGCACTAGGAAAAGATGAAGACATGACATAATTTCTACATGAGCATCAACTTTTTCCATGGTTTATTTTATACACATACTTACAACCCTGAGCAATGATTTTTTGTTTTAAACTGCTATTACCATATTCATATGACTTATGCAAAGGTTACTTTATGTTTCAAAATATTGTAGTGGGTTCTAAAAAAGGTTTTCGAGGTTTTTGTAAAAGTTTTGACATTTGAAATCAGTTTTGAATGTAAAATCGAACCTACAAGAAAGTTTGTAGTGTGTGTTGTTAAAGGCGTTGCGAACTAGTTGTTCTAGAACAGTTTGTAGTGAAAGTGTTGTGAATTGGTTGTCACGTGAATTTTTGAGATGATGAAGACTGCCAGATGTCAGATTAAGTTTGAATAAGCTCCTCAAGAATCAGTTGGATATCAAGGGCCACCTACCTCAAGTATATACCTTTAGTTAAGCCACATGCAACAAGTTTTCAGCAGTTGCATTCAATGATGCCAACATTTTCCTAAAATATACCATTCTTTTTAGATTTTTGTTGTGCGCCTAGTGCCATGCCTCTTTAAGGCACGGGATCCTATGTACAAGCTAGGTGGCGCATTCTACATAGATTTTTGGATGTTTTTCTATTTAATATGTAATGTAACTCCATGAGAGGGTTCAAATGGTTGTAGAGTGATACTCTTATCTTTTTTTTCAACTGTAACAGAGTTTCCATACTGTGTGTATCAGATTTAAGAATCTTGAATAGTGAATGATTAGTTTCTTCTCCTACTATCACATATGTGTTTCTATCTCACTTTGATGCTAGTTTTTTATGAAGGATTCATCCTTGTGCTTGGTACTTATAGTGAATGATTTATTGTTTGTAATTGATGAAAGTATTATCAAAGTGCTCTCTTGTTGATTAGGAGGTTCCTATTTAATGAGATTTTTTTTATATGTGTTCCAGAACTGCCTGATGTAACATGATGCATGTATTTCATATTTCCTGCTAAGTTTTCCATATTTCCATTTGATATTTCTAAATATTGATCTAAAACTATTTGAGTCTTGCTTGTTGGTGTGTATTTCATGGAGGTTATGTGTTGATATTTTAAACTGAGTGTCTCACCCATTTGCTAGCCTTGCTTGTTGGTGTGTATTTCATGGAGGTTATGTGTTGATATTTTAAACTGAGTGTCTCACCCATTTGCTACACATTGAAAACATTAGTATCTTTAACAAACCTACAAAGTTTCTGATGGGTATTAGGCTCACACCTACAACAATCTAGGTGAGACTTCTAGTGCTAACACCTTCCTTTATTGTCAACATAAAATCATCAAAAGTCTCTTCGTCGAGGTCGATTATCAATATATTCTTCTTACTCTCCGCTCCACGGTTTCTTCTTCTTCACTTCACATCCTCGTCATTTCTTGTTTTTATAATCAAATAATAAATGTTTAAGGATCTTTGCATGTAGACACTCTCCATTGGAAGCTCATAAAATTTCCAAAGCTTGTAAACAAGATGCCCATAGGAAGGAACAGGAGGAATTGCACGATGGTGAGAAAGCAGTTGGTGGAGTTGGAAAGGAGACAACACAAACTAATTTATAATCGGATTTCTTAGGCGCAAGATTTTTTTCCGAATTTCTTACATCGAATCCATCGCAATACCAAACCCTCATTGTTTTTCAATCGAAAATCTCATGACCACAGTAAAATATTTTGGTCATGGGTTCGTGATAAAATACCAGTTACAATTTTGTGAATGCAGATTAGGGTTTCACACAGTGAAAGAGGCACGTGAGGGGAATCTGAATCATGCAAATGCAGAGCAGAATGACTCCAACGGACATGCAATAAAATGGGAAAAGGAATTGACCAAAGGAGCAAGCAGACATTGAGGAAGAATTATTTTGCAGATGCACCAACGTGAAGAAAAATTATACACTAACGGCATATGGAAAAGAGAGTGTGAATAACACTGAGGAAGGATAGAAATTCCAAGTGATGCAAAGGTAGAATAACTTAGAGGATGTTGGTTTCAGCAACCAAAGCAGACAGAGGTATTGACAAGTAAACCAGGAGGCATTTTTTGATAGGTCTGACATAGAAAGTGTGCACCCAGACTTGCAATAATGGAAGAGGATTTTTTTCCCGAGAATGGGAGATAGAAGGAAAGGAAACACTCATAGTAGCTCATAGAAATTCTATGGATAACTACCCAATCTCAAATCAGGCCTAAGATCCAAGGCCACTATGATACCATTGTTACACACACAAGATTAGATAAGGCATGAAGCGCATTTTATTAATGATATGACACACACACACACACATATATATACATTAATTTGACCGTTGGATTCATCTGCCAAGGTCTTTTGGACTCCCGATGACGTTACACAAACATGACTCTTCACATTTTGTGAAGTTCATGACCTTAACGGATTGTGTTTCCAACAATGTAAAACAATGTTATACTTGTATTTGCTAATATAGGTTTTTCAAGAATGTTATTAGATGTTATGAGGCTAGAATTACATAATTGAGTAAAATACTCATAATTATTTCACAACGAAATAATTATTTTGTCACAATTTCATAATTATGAAATGATAATTATTTCATAATTGAGAAAAAACTCATAATTGAAAAGAAAGTTCATNCTTGCTTGTTGGTGTGTATTTCATGGAGGTTATGTGTTGATATTTTAAACTGAGTGTCTCACCCATTTGCTACACATTGAAAACATTAGTATCTTTAACAAACCTACAAAGTTTCTGATGGGTATTAGGCTCACACCTACAACAATCTAGGTGAGACTTCTAGTGCTAACACCTTCCTTTATTGTCAACATAAAATCATCAAAAGTCTCTTCGTCGAGGTCGATTATCAATATATTCTTCTTACTCTCCGCTCCACGGTTTCTTCTTCTTCACTTCACATCCTCGTCATTTCTTGTTTTTATAATCAAATAATAAATGTTTAAGGATCTTTGCATGTAGACACTCTCCATTGGAAGCTCATAAAATTTCCAAAGCTTGTAAACAAGATGCCCATAGGAAGGAACAGGAGGAATTGCACGATGGTGAGAAAGCAGTTGGTGGAGTTGGAAAGGAGACAACACAAACTAATTTATAATCGGATTTCTTAGGCGCAAGATTTTTTTCCGAATTTCTTACATCGAATCCATCGCAATACCAAACCCTCATTGTTTTTCAATCGAAAATCTCATGACCACAGTAAAATATTTTGGTCATGGGTTCGTGATAAAATACCAGTTACAATTTTGTGAATGCAGATTAGGGTTTCACACAGTGAAAGAGGCACGTGAGGGGAATCTGAATCATGCAAATGCAGAGCAGAATGACTCCAACGGACATGCAATAAAATGGGAAAAGGAATTGACCAAAGGAGCAAGCAGACATTGAGGAAGAATTATTTTGCAGATGCACCAACGTGAAGAAAAATTATACACTAACGGCATATGGAAAAGAGAGTGTGAATAACACTGAGGAAGGATAGAAATTCCAAGTGATGCAAAGGTAGAATAACTTAGAGGATGTTGGTTTCAGCAACCAAAGCAGACAGAGGTATTGACAAGTAAACCAGGAGGCATTTTTTGATAGGTCTGACATAGAAAGTGTGCACCCAGACTTGCAATAATGGAAGAGGATTTTTTTCCCGAGAATGGGAGATAGAAGGAAAGGAAACACTCATAGTAGCTCATAGAAATTCTATGGATAACTACCCAATCTCAAATCAGGCCTAAGATCCAAGGCCACTATGATACCATTGTTACACACACAAGATTAGATAAGGCATGAAGCGCATTTTATTAATGATATGACACACACACACACACATATATATACATTAATTTGACCGTTGGATTCATCTGCCAAGGTCTTTTGGACTCCCGATGACGTTACACAAACATGACTCTTCACATTTTGTGAAGTTCATGACCTTAACGGATTGTGTTTCCAACAATGTAAAACAATGTTATACTTGTATTTGCTAATATAGGTTTTTCAAGAATGTTATTAGATGTTATGAGGCTAGAATTACATAATTGAGTAAAATACTCATAATTATTTCACAACGAAATAATTATTTTGTCACAATTTCATAATTATGAAATGATAATTATTTCATAATTGAGAAAAAACTCATAATTGAAAAGAAAGTTCATATTAAGTTGGAAAAAGCTCATAATTGACCATGGAACTTGAGCAGAAAGTTCATGATAGAGAAAAAGTTCATAATAGGTTAGAAAAAGATCGTAATTGAGCATGGAACTTGTGCATGAATTGTAATTTCTTAGTTCACATGCCATCAATCCTATATATGACTTGTAATTGCTTAGTTCACATGCCATCAAGTCTATACATGACTTGTATCCACCCAATTCACATGGCATGAAGCCTATCTCCATTCTCTTCTAAATTCCTATAAGAAGAGGCCAAATCAAGGAAATGATGGGAGCTAAAGTTTGACAATGGTTACATTGGTGAAATAGAGAGGGAAGCTCAAGTAGCCAAGGAGGAGCATTGGGAACTTGGAACTAGGAGGAATGCATCATGACTCAAGGTAAAGCAACATTGATGTATTTTTCCATTTGATTTATATAAATATCTATGTGGTTTTCCCCTTCCAATGCATATGTATCCAATGTTTAATACTTTCTTATGTTAGATCTGATATTATCTGGAGTAGATCAGATTATATTTATGTTATATCTTGGTTTTCCTAAACCCAAACCAGGAAAACCAGCAAGATATTTAAAGCCACACCTCTGATTCTTTATTCATCGTATATCTTCATTGTTTACAATACAATATATATAGGATCTTGTGGAATCCAAAACCCCTAATCCATTGACTTGGATTAGTCAACAACCCTAATCCCTTAGATGGAATTAGAAAACCATCAGTGAAAACCATGTGCCAAAAAACCGCTAAAAACGAATGCAAACACCACCAAAAAAAATTGGGAGCTCCTCCCCCCCATGCGCTTGGTGTAACACAGATGCAAGGTTTTGTCATGCAAAGAATATAACACATACCCAACAATAATTTTCTTATTTGTAATTACGCTAACATATACTTATTAAATCAAAAAAAATACGAAAATTGTATCCAACTATGGTGGGACAAAATAGCAAGATTGGAAGGTTAACAATAAATGTAGATAGTATATTCACTATTATTGTTAAGCAAGTGGTAAAAAAAGGGATATGTCATGGAGGTAAATGTATAGATATTGTTGGTAAACAAAATTATAGGAATAGAATACCCAACTTTATGGCTCACTTTAATTGTCATCCAAGGATCATGCAAACTTACAAGGTGCCAGGAACTATATGTTCAAAACTACAGAGGTCTAATCTACTAAAAAGTCCTAATGTTCTATTGTAATTATAAATAATGAACTACAGATCACTAATTGAAACCACTCTAACTCTATTTTATATATCTTAGGTTCCAATTGTCGTCTCTTCTTGCAAGTTGTTGGAAGGTAGATGGGATTGATATCATTGCAAGTGAAATGAGGCAAGTATATAGAAACAAATAGTTATTGTTTATATATCGAAATTATGAAACTAATAAAGTAGCAATCATTCCACTCATAGATATTTACATGGGTTACTTCCCACAACATTGATTATTGTTCTTGAAAGGAATAGAAATAACAAGAAATGCATCAAATTTAAAATACTAAAGTTAAAATGGTGATAACACTAAAATTCTAGGAATGTAAATTAACGTTGGTCTATAGGAATGAAAGCAACTAGTTAAAAAAAGTGGAAATGGAAAAAGAAGCAGAAGGGATCATGTGATATCACCTTGATTGGGCCCTACCCAAGGGAGTTTTGGAACCTTGTAGAACATTGTTAGAAAAGAATGAACTCACTTCTTATTCACGAACTTCAAAAATTACATAGATTAGAATGTTGTTAAATCCCTACTCCCTGTGTTAGTTTGAACTAGTCTACCACAGGAGAATGAAAATCATAATACAAATAGGAACCTAATGTTGGCACACTTACTTATACTTAAAGGTGGGGTGAATCGGTATAAGATTGATTTTTGTTTTCTTACAATATTTATCAATTTATTTCTTCACCAATCATAAGAAATTAATGATAAATGTATACACAAGGATACAATCCACTCTACACAAAGATTTAATGTGGAAATCCAATAGGGAGAAAACCACAAAACTTTTCTCTATAAAATCATGTAGGCATCAACCTATTGTTACAATATTTGCAGGCACCAACCTGCATGAGACACTAATATTCTCAGTTGAGCACCAACTCAACAATGCATGTAGGAACCAACCTACAGCTGCTATATTTGCAGGCACCAACCTGTAGGAGACACCAATCCCCTTAGCTTAGCACCAACTCATCAATATGTACTAGGCACCAACCTACCGGAGACACCAATCTACTCAAACTATCAACAATACCAAATCGTCTCTTTACTTCAAGCCTTCACCTACACAAATCTATTGCTTTGTCTTTGTTGTCATAGCACTCTCCACTAATTCACAATCTGCATGACTTCATATGTTCCTTTGACCTTGCACCTCCCAGCCACCCTTAGATGATTACATTCCTCTTTCTTACATTCTCTGAGACCTTAAAACCTTAGAGATTCAGCTTCTCTTCCACACTCACAAATCCTTAACTCTCACATTCACATTCTTCCTCTCTTGATTCTGCAATCTCAGGACTTCTCACTCTTCCTTCACTCAACTCTCACACTTCCCTCTCACAACGATGAGGGCATTGTTATTTATACATGAGATCATACACCAAAAAAATTTCCACATACCAAAAACAATTCATGCTCAAGAGGTCGGATCTAAATCCTTTGAGTCTTCTTCAAAATTGGGCTGCAAAAACCATCAAAATCGATCTCAGTCTCCTATGGCTTCACGTGCGATCGGCTCACAAATTACAGCAGTTGTTGGATCAATCCTTAGAGTCAATATCGACCATCGATCTGATTTTTCCAAATCACTACATATCAGGACCCTTGGTTATTGGGTATCGAATCATTGAAACAAGCCAAGGTTTCAAACAATCACTGAGGTCCCAGTATGGAACTTTGTCTATGGATCCTTTCCTACACTCCATCAAGATATTCCAGGTCATTAGGACCATTAGTTCACCGACCTACCCGGCCCCTGAAACCTCAAACTCATGCTTTTAACCTTGATTTCACATAAGTTGTTGGATCATTCTTGGAATTAAACCATGATCGTTGATCTACTCGCTGACCACTAATACTCACAGCACAGCTTCAATGATCAGCGACTATTTGATCACTCCTTGACTAGATCTCGACTATCGATTGATATATTTTCTGGATATTAGGACTACCGTGCCTACCACGTCATCACGCCCCTAGGCCTTTCAAACTTTTTTACCTTCAAATTGTTTCTCCCAATCTGATATGTCATTGGTCCTCCAATGTTGCTCCCTCAGCTTTTCACTCTGGTCTAGTTTGGAACCTCGTTTATGCTCCATATTCTGACCACCAGTCCACCGAGGTATTAGCCCATCGGCCCCCTGGGATTTTAACACTGCAACAATCCTTTTATCTTCCGATATCTGATATTCGATATGGAAACTTTCTTATGGAGCCATGCCACTAGGTGATCGACCCACCAGGGTATCGGTCTACCGGCCCCTCGCGACTTCGACA
This sequence comes from Picea engelmannii, assembly GCA_009831015.1. Lineage (NCBI taxonomy): Eukaryota > Viridiplantae > Streptophyta > Pinopsida > Pinales > Pinaceae > Picea > Picea engelmannii. The sequence goes on from ML795987.1 coordinate 134,940, forward strand.
TTGCATGGATTCCATGTTATTCTGATATCTAATATAACGTGTTAGATGACATAGTCTCCATGTGGAACCTTCCCATCTGTACTCGATGATGTGGCACGGGTGCATGACTATGACATCATCACTTCCTTTTGCTCTTGTTCATACACCATGCTGACACAGCATAAGTATGTGTCCTATCATGTGGTTCTGATGTGGTTGTTATCGTGGAGCTAACGTGCCATCGACCACTAGGCGCTTAGGGATTCCACACTATGTTTTCACTTTATCTTCCCCGATATAGTTATGGAACATCTAATCTCTTTGTTCCAACCGCTAGGGCTACTAGGCCATCAAGCCTGAGAAAATTTAACATTACATTTCAACCAGTACTCTGATCCAGTACTCTGATCCAGTATCTGATATGGTATGGTACTGATGTTGACTTCCTATGCATGTACTGACTGACGTAGCATGGCATGTGGCATCAAAGTTGGCCCACTAAGGTATCATGCCACTGGACCCTCAAAACCTTCAACAATACATTGATATTTCGATCTAGTTAGTTGATATCTTATATGTCGATATGGGACTATCGGAGCACCAGGCTATCAGCACACTAGGCCCCCAAAAATTTGGCATTGTGCTTTCACATGATATCCGATATCCGATATACATTAGGCCCCATGATACAAAATTTAATGCCTCACAATGGTTATGTATCTCTTCCATTCGCATTCAAACTATGTTATACCTCTTTTACAATATAAACCCATTAAAAATAAAATTTCATATGCGTGTGGGATATATTGATTTTGTTATTTCTTCAATCGAGTCACCAAGATCTTATTTATTGAACTCATTGTTGTGGGGTCGTCTTGTCTAGTTTTCAATCGCTCAATTCGTCCTCATACCAATGTAGCCCCGAAATCATTTCATGCACAATCATCTTGCTTCTCTCATTTTTTCTTCAGGGTAAACACGTCGAGCCTTGTACACAAAAAATCATTAACACGCAGGGACATTCTCAACTTCCTCTGTCTGGTTTGATTTGCAGTATGGATGTTTCTTCTATCTGTCTTATCCAATTCTCTTTGGCCTTAGTAGTCTCCCCCTGTCTTTAACATCAATGACAACAATTTTTCAAACAAACCCCCCCTTTGTCATTGATGGTAATAGAAGTCAATTCTGATACTCCTTCAATCTGCTACAATCATAGATCTCACAATTTTTCTCTCATCTAAGTTGACTGCTTCCATATATTCCTTCCTACACATCTCTTCTTCCAGCAAACTCCCCATTTGTCCTTATCCTCCCCCTTTGACATCAATGGCAAAGATATTTTCTCCCCTTATCACTTAACTCTTTATTATTTTCTATGTGACCAACATCCTTCTCTCTTTCTACAACTCCACCCAACCTTGTGCTCCTCTTGTAGTGCTTCGGTGATTGGATGGAATAGGTACCACCCCCAGTTTCAATTAGAGATACTTGAAGACTTATCTAGGAAGATATTTTGAAAAGATACTAGCAATCTATTCCTTTGTACGGATATATTCTAGCTTGACATTTTGTTCTGTGACTTTCTCTCTTAAGAAATGATACTTGATTGGAATTTCCTTTGTCTTTGAATGCAGGACATGATTCTTTGAGATATTTATTGCACTATTATTGTCACACAGTATTTATATTGGCTGATTATACTCTACCTAAATGTCCTTAAGTGCTTTTTTCATCCAGACGACTTGTGTACAACATGTTGTTGCTGCAATGTATTATGCTTATGTTATGGATAGAGAAATTGATGATTGCTTTGTGTTGCACCAAGACACTAGGTTGTTTCCCAAAAATATTTCTCCATCATTGGTGCTCTTTCTATCATCCACGCTACCTTCCCAATCTACATCTTTGTAAGTTTTCAGAGTAAAGTTTTTTCCTATGGGAGACCATAAACCAAAGTCTAATGTGCCTTTCAGATATCTAAATATTATTTTTACTGCATGCACATGTGTTTCATTTGGTGCAGCTTGAAACCTTCCAAATAACCCTATTGCATGCATTATATATGGCCTTAAATTTGTCACATATAGTACGTTGCCTATCATTGATTTGTACAGAGTTTGATTAGCTTCCTTTGATTCATCATCTTTACTTAATTTACAATCGGTGACCATGGGTTTGCTGATAGGTTTTGTAGTCTTCCATTTCAAACTTCTTCAACATATCCTTGATATATTTGGTATGATAAATGAATATTCCTTTGTTGGTTTGAGAAATCTGCAACCCTAGGAAGAAGGACATTTCTCCAAGCATGGACATCTCAAATTATTTTTGCATTTCTTCTGCAAAATTTTGGCTCATTCTATCAGCGTTACTTCCAAAAATGATATCATCCACATAAACTACAAGAATAGCATCTATGCATTATCTATTTTGATGTAAATATTGTTATATGTTGTTCCTCTTTTGAAACCTTGTTGTTGCAAGTACTTGTCAAGTCTTGAATACCATGCTCTCGGAGCTTGTTTTAATCCATAAAGTGCTTTCTTCAATTTGCAAACATAATCTTTATTTTTTTTAAATAAGAATCATTTATGTTGTTCAATGTACACTTCTTCCTCTAAATCTCCATTTGGGAATGTTGACTTGACATCCATATGATACACCTTAAAATTGTTGAAAATTGCAAAGGCCAAAAACGTTCTAATGGCTTCTAATCTTGCAACGGCAACGAAGCTTTCTTCAAAGGCAATGCCTTCTACTTGATCATACCCTTTAGAAACTAGCCTTTCTTTATTTCTAATTACTTTTTCGTCTTCATTTAACTTATTTATGAATACCCACTTTGTACCAATCACATTTTTGTCGTTGGGTCTTTGGACAAGCTCCCATGTCTGGGTTTTTTCAATCTAGTTTAACTCTTCTTCCATAACATTAACCCAATGTTGATCATTACTGGCCTCTGCAAAACATTAAGGCTCTATTTTGGACAACAAGGAGATATTTACTTATTTAGACGTGCTTACTAGTTTTCTCTTGGTTTGTGTTCCAGTATTTTTATCACCGTGAATTAAGTCTTCTGGATGATTCTCTTGCACAAACCTTGATGGGGTTTGTGTATCTTGGCGTTTTGTTGCCTCTTCCTCTTCTTATTCTTCACTTTTTTCCTCTTCTTTTTCATATTCTTCTTCTTCTTCATTGTATCTTGTTTCTACCATTGGTAGTTTATTCTTATGAGGTCTTGCTTCATCTATTCTAACATTTATACTTTCAACAATATTTTGTAGTCTCTTGTTGTAACATCTATAGGCTTTGCTTCTTGATGAATAACCAAGAAAAATTCCTTCATCTTCTCTTGAGTCAAACTTTCCTAGTGATCTGAAAATCCTTAGACACCACTTATTGATTTACATATATACATGCAGTATCTAACTTGATCTGGAATAATTTATTGATCATATTGAGGTGGTTTGTAGAATTTTGATGATGTGATTTTTACCCAAAAACTCATAAACTGAAGATTATCTTGTTTAATGATAATGAGATGTCACAACAGAAAATAAAAGAACACAAATTACATATTTTTGTTTCATCTTTTAGTTCCATTCATTCCAATGAAAATTGTCTTCTCCATCTCAAGTATCAAAATCACATGTAAAATGACTCACATATGCCAATTTAATGGATGATATTAAATTCCATTACTCAAAACAAGAAAATAACTTCACCATTGAAATCCTTGTGAAACTCTAAAAAAATTTACTATAAAGTCGACCAATTTACAAACTAGCTCAATTTCGGCCTCTTCGGCAT
>ML795987.1:140879-193652 GCA_009831015.1 Picea engelmannii
GAGATGATCCATTGTCCACAAACCATTCTCCAATGTCTTCATAAATCACTTTGCCAAGACCAACCATCATGAAGTATTCTTTCCCAAGCCTTTCAGTAAGACCAATGACTTCATTTGGATTTATTGCTTGTCTTCTTACAAGTGTCTTCTCATCCTTTAGGTTCTGCTTCAGACGTAAGTGAGGGTAAAGTATCCAACACTTCTCAATATAGTGTCCACTCTTACCACAATAAGAGCAGAGCATCTTGTTCCATGATCCCTTCTTATCATTCCTCCTTTTCCTCTGACTTGATAAATGGTGTGCCTTCTTCTTGGAGGGATTTACCTGCACAGACTATATTCCTCGATGCTTCTCCACATCATGTTTGTTAGTTCCACATGAAGCACATGGATAACTAGACCATTCACCAGTGGGAAAAGTCTTCATTCCTTCTCCTTTAACATGCACATCTTTCCCTGAAGATGATTTGCACACGTTACTCTTCTTTAGACTGGAAGGTAAGGCCAATTGCTTATGTAGGACTTTTTCATCTAAGGTTCTCTCTGCTTTAGTTTCCCTAGAGAACTCTCCATCTTCATGGGACAAAGAATAATATGAAGAGTCTTCTTTCTTAATCATGTTCTTTGAGGGAGATGACCTTTCTTGCAGTGGAGACTTCTCATTCTCTGCATGTCCAACTTTAGTGATTGATGGTACCATTTGTAACTTTCTCTCTAGTTCATGAAAAATACTCATGTGGAAATTTTCATGACATAATAGTCGATCTTGCAACCTTTGCTTCTCTTCCTCAAGATATTTCATTTTCATTATTAACTCATAATTCTCTCTCAATATTTGTCGATTAATGCTCTTTTGCAATCTCGGCTTCATTAGAACCTTATTCATCTTGTTTCCTTGAAAAGTGATCTGTATTATTTTGACAACAAAACGAAGGTGGATGTATAACAATGAAATATACAGAGATATTGCAATAAACACAGAAATGCAGTAATGCATAATTTTTATTAATGAGAAGATGTACAGAAACTGTAAAATTATAGAGTGAATGACTTGCTAGAATGGTGGCATCTTATCTCTGATAAGATATGTGATGGATAAGATCATTCGCAAGAAGATGATGATGTTTACAATGAGGCTCTAGAGACCTTTTTAACATAAATAAAATCCAAAACCCTAACCCTAGAAGATGAAATGCCAAAAGGTTTGTCGGCCCTGATGGGGGTAGTTGGTACATCAACTTCCCAAGGGAGTATATTTTGAATACAATATTCATTTGTGCCATTCTATACATCATTAGAAAGGTCTAGATAAGGAGTACTTATTCTGTTCATCCCAAACCATGCCTTTCCTTTTCAATTAGGCGTTATTGTGTCCAAAACATGTCGTTTAGGGCCTCAAAACGGCCCCGGAAGTTCAAGACCTGAAAAACAATAGAAAATTTGCCAAGGTGGAAACCCATGTTTTGAGCTAGTGGAATAGGTGGGTGGCCACAAATTTCCTCCTAGATCAAAAAGAGCCTTCAAGATCTTCACCAACTTGAGCTTCAGATCTCATCACATCAACATCTTGCAAAACATGCCAAAGCTAGCTTTGATACCAACCTGATCTAAAAATCCTTAGACACCACTTATTGCTTTACATATATACATGAGGTATCTAACTTGATCCAGAATAATTTACTGATCGTATTGGGGTGGTCTGCATAATTCCAATGATGTGTTTTTTACCCAAAAACTCATAAACTGGAGATTATCTTGCTTAATGATAATGAGATGTCACAACAGAAAATAAAAGAACTCAAATTACACACTTTTATTTCATCTTTAAGTTCCATTCATTCCAATGAAAATTGCCTTCTCCATATCAAGTATCAAAATCACATGTAAAATGACTCACATGTGCCAATTTAATGGATGCTCTTAAATTCCATTACTCAAAACAATAAAATAACTTCACCATTGAAATCCTTGCGAAATTCTGAAACTTTTGACTATAAAGTCAACCAATTTTCAAACTAGCTCAATTTCAGCCTCTTCAGCACGTAAAACAATGCATTAAATGCCCTTTACTGAAAAATTGAGAAAAAAGTTTTGCATGTGACCTCAAATTAAAAAATAGATCTCATATTCATGATCCTTGTGAAAAATCATGTAGAATTGATATAAAACACTTGAAATTCCGTCAAGGTACCATTTGGCATGCTTTACGGTGCAACACAAAATTAAGCTTGTACTTGCATGTACTTCCGTACAGTCTCGGGATCTGTTCCTTGTCTTAAGATCCATGCACCTCAAAATATGTGCATAAATATGTGTGTAAACGTTTGGATCTATGCCCATTAAATAATCCATGGTCCTAACCCACCATCCGAATTTAGTGGCAACCAAATGCTAATTTGAGCGGAATCTCTGCTAAATGTGGAGCATTGGTCCAGTGGTTAAAACCTTATGCTATTATAGTGGAGGTTTGGGGTTCAATTCCCCTTCTATGCAACCATATATGTTGGAGTTTTAAAATGGTCGTTACATATTTTAATATATAGTTATATAAACCATATTTAATGGCATATGGTTAACATATTATATATATATATATATATATATATATATATATATATGGTAACAAAACTCCCGCGTGGATTATTCCTTGAGCCCCCTAGCGAATTTCTAGAGTGATTTCGTATGGTGATACATTAAAAACAGGGGTTGAGGCTAGTCCTCGGCCCCTTCCCCCCTCCAAATGAACCTTAACACAATTTTAAATATAATATTTGACATACATATGTTAAGGCTCATATGGTGGTATGTTGGTTGGGGCGACTTTGTTAAGACTTGGAGTGTTATGGAGGTCATGGGGCCGAACCCTATTGACTCCATAATAATTTTACAACACACTAACCATTACTAGCCAATGAGGGGCTGCCACATGGTAGTCGCTTATTGGCTCTTCGATGTCACGTGTCAAATGATGATTGAACCACTTGTCAATGAACCATTCGTCCACTTGGATACTAACTCATCTGCCCAGTCAAATGTACGATTAGTCCACGTGGAATCTTGGGGTGTGGCCATGTCACCTGTACGATCATGCCATGCGTCATTGTACGAACATGACACGTGTCATTTTTTTCCCCTTTGACTTTTGGCTTTGACCTTAGTTGACTTGAACTTTGACCCAAACTTTGACCACTTATAACTTTTGTATACGAACTCTGTTTATACTTGTCGTTTATGTCGTTGGAAATATGACGATGAGCTCTATGCAATAATTCCATTTTCGAGATTATTTTAGATACTTGAATTTTAAGCATTTATGGATCCCCTGGGATCTCTATGAGCATTATGGATCCTCCTAGACCTCTGTGAGTGTTCCTTCAACCCTCCTGGATCGCCTAGGTCCTCATAATATCTATTGATGTAACACTTGCTTCTAAATATTCTGAAGTGTTTGGCAGATGTTGGTCGGCCTTTCCATAATTCATAGGGTGTCTTATCACTATTGACTTTGATGTGCCCTCTGTTTAGAATGTAAATGGCAGTGTAAACTGCTTCTCTCCAAAAGTTATCTGATAATTTTGCTTCATTCAACATTGTCCTGGTGATCTCTTGTACATGTCTATTTTTCCTTTCAAATACTCCATTTTGTTGAGGAGTTCTTGTAGCTACATATTGTCTTTTTATTCCATGAGTTTCACAAAATTCTTCAAAATAATTGGATGTGAACCCACCTCCATTACCTGACCTTAAACATTTGATTTTCAGATCGGTCTCATTCTCAACTAAAGCTTTGAATTCTTTGAACTTGTCAAATGCCTATGATTTATTTTTGAGAAAGACAACCCAAGTCATTATTGTATAATCATCAACGAGTAGAATAAAATAATTCTATCCTTGCAGATTTTTTGTTCTTGTTGGTCCATAGAGATCTATATGCACAAGCTCCAATGGCTTGGATGTTGTGTATTCCTTTGTCTTGAAGCTTATCCTTGATAGTTTTCCATGTTGACGCTACTTACAAATAGTGTTTGAGGGTTTTGTGATATTGGGAATATCTCTTATTGCTTTCTTGGTGTTGATTTTTGTCAGGTTGTCAAAGTTTATATGACCCATTCTTTTATGTGATATCCATCTTTCATCTGTCTGCCCCATGAAACATTTTTCTCCATTAATCTCATCAAGAATATATACATTGTTTGGGGTTATGATTTCTTTTGCAACCAGCTTGCCTGAATTTTCCTTTCTGATCTTACATTCTTGGGAGTCAAAAGTAAGAGTGTGTCCTTGGTCACACATCTGAATTACACTAAGAAGATTGTGCTTCAAGTCTTCAACACACAAAACTTTTTATATCTTAGACCTTCCATTGTCAAGACTAAGAGTTCCCTTTCCAACTATATTTGAAGTGCCATTGTCTCCAAAGGTAACATTGCCTTCATTTTTCTTCAAGGTGATCAACTTTGTTCTATCTCTTGTCATGTGACTAGAGCACCCATTGTCTATGTACCACGTATCCTTATTATTTTGTGCACGCAGTGCAGCTTGTATGAAAAAGGTTTTTTCTTTCTTTTGTTCCCTTTGTTCGTAATTTCTTTCCATGATTGTTGGGGCATCCTCTTTCAGTTTTTTTCTAAACTCACTTCTACAAAAAAAAATTATATGCCCATAATTATTGCAGTTATAACACATAATGTTATCGTTCAACAAAGGAGAAAATGAGTTGTAGTTTCTCCTTGGGAATCCATAGGTATCTTTGTTTTTGTCCCTCATGTAACTGCCTTTTACATTTATTCTGCAATCGATTTCTTTATGACCAAAATCATTGCAAGAATAACAATAGCCAAAAGAAGAGTTTTGGTACCTGATTGTGTGATTCCATCTTGATGGGAGAGTCTTCCTAATTCTTTCCTTGTGAGGAAGATTTGTCTCCTGTAGAACATTATGTTCTTTTTTTTCTGTGGTATTCAACCTTGATAGGATTTTTTATCACATCATCATAACTCAACTGTTTTGAAGAGGTTGAGGCTTATTTATCAATTTCCTTCTTTTCGCTATAACCAAGCCCAATCTTGTAAGATGGTGATCTTTGATAGTTTACTATTTCATTCAAGGTTGTCGAGATCTTCTCAGGTTTTATGTTGGTATTTGATCTTTCTAGATCCTTTCTTAGACGGACTATTTTATATTCTAGACTGTTGTAGACATCTTCCTTTTATCTTAGTTGGGCTCTTAAGACTTCTTCAATTCTCTTTGCTTCTTCTACTTGAGTATTTAAGTTGATGATGATTTTTACAATTTCATTAGAACTTTCTTTTATACCGAGAATTTATTTTATGTACTTCTCCAAATTCTCCTTTTGTAGCCATTCTGTGTTCCTTGGTCTCTCTATTTCATTTAGAGCACACATGAGCTCTCCTTCAAGATCCACTTATGCATCAATCTCAGAATTGTCTTCTTTTGTTGTATCTGCATTTCTATTTTCTAGGACATCAATCTATATTTCTAGACCCATGAAGAGAATCTCTTATGTTTCACTGTCACATACATCAAAGGAGTTGTTTTCCTCATTAGTGTATAGATTCTTCTTCTGTCTATAGAACTTTCTCCTCTTTCCAATTTTTCCCTTCTTGTACTTTTTTCAATTGGAATCTTCTTTTTCATTGTTATTTATGCTCTTTGCATAAGGACATTTAGCATCAAAGTGTCCTAATTCTCCACAATTAAAGGATTTGAAGAGCATCTTACCTTTGTATTTTCATGTTCCTCTCTTGAGCTTTCTAACAAAGTTACCTTCTTCTGCATTTGATTCACTATTTGAGTTGTCATTTGTTTTGTATTCTTATGTCTTTAACTTCTTTAATGCCTTGAAGGCTACTTCCTTCCTTGATGACTTTCATGGATTATCCTTTTCTATCCTCATTTCATATGCAATGAGGATTCCATGCAACTCATCCATCATCGGATTTTCTAGATCGTTTATTTCTTCAATGGGATGTATCTTGGGATCAATTCTTGAGGGAAGTGACCTAAGAACTTTTTTCACAATGATGGTTTGCTTAACCTCTTCACACAATCCTCTGATAGTGTTGACAATCTTATCCACACGAAGAAAATAGGTTGCAATACTCTCTTCTTCATTCATCTTAAGGGTCTCAAATTGTCCTGTATGGGTTTGTAATTTTTCTTTCTTGACCTTCTCATCCCCTTCATATATTCTTTGTAACTTGTCCCACGTCTATTTTGCTTAAGTATAATGTGTGAATTTTACAAATTCCAAATATGCCAGAACGTTCAAAATTGCAATCATGGCCTTAGATTCATTGTAATTGAGTCTCTTTCTAACTGTATCTACAGGTGGAGTTGTTGGAGTTGTCTAGCCATTCTTAATTGCACTCCAAACGTTGAACCCAGGTGCCATCGAATAATGTTTCATTCTTATGCTCTGGAATGCATAACTTGATCCATCAAATAATGGAGCTTTGTTTGTAGAAAAAACAACCTGTCTATCCATGTGTGTTGTATGGATTCACCTTCTAGTGGTTAGAGTGTTCTTTAAGGAAATCGCTCTGATACCAATTATTGGCACACTTATACTGAGAGGGGGGGTGAATCAATATATGAATGCTTTTTATTTTATCACAATATTTATCAATTTATTACTTCACCAGTCATAATCAATTAATGAGAAATGTATACGCAAACATGCAATCCATTGTAAACATAAATTTAACGTGGAAACCTAATAGGGAGAAAACCACAAAAAAATTCTTTATAAAATCATGTAGGCACCAACCTACTGTTACAATATTTGAAGGAACCAACCTACAGGAGACATTAATATTCTCAACTGAGCACCAACTTAGCAATGCATGTAGGCACCAACCTACAATTGTTGTATTTCCAGGAACCGACCTACAAGAGACACCAATCCCCTTAGTTGAGCACCAACTCAGGAAGATGTAGGCACCAACCTACTAGAGACACCAATATTCTCAAACTGTCAACAATACCAAATCTTCTTTTTACTTCAAGCTTTCAGTTACACAAATATGCATGACTTCAAATTTTCATTTGAACTTGAACCTCCTAGACACCCTTAGACAATTACACTCCTCTTTCTTACATTCTCTAAGACCTTAAAACCTCCTAGTTATAGCTTCTCTTCCACACTCACGGCTCTTTAACTCTCACATTCGCATTCTTCCTCTCTGGGTTCTACAATCTCAAAACTTCTCACTCTCCCTTCACTCAAATCTCGCACTTCCCCCTCAAAACGATCAGAGAATTGTTATTTATACATGAGCTCATACACCAAAATTTTGTCCACATACCAAAAACAATTCATGCTCAAGAGTGTTAGCACTATGTAATTTCCCAAGGTTGTGAAGGAAACCCAGAGGTAACCACAAAACCACTTTATAAGTTGGGATCTATCCCTGCTATCTTAAGGGAGGGATCTCTCTATATGATTTAGCTATGTTTGGTTTAGGATATTAGGCTAGTTGTGAAAATACAGGGTTTGGATTTTAGAATTTAATTGGGTTGAAGCAAGGGAGATAAGCCATTGGGCAATGGAGTCACTGGATTAAGATGATCAAATGTATAAATAATCAAGCTTATATGCAACAGGGAAAGGTAGGCATACTACTAGATCTTTGTAGTTTATGAGATGGAGAAAGAAGAACAGATTAGGATTCACTTTAAATATAGAGCATTGTTACCTGAATTCTATATTTAAACTTCAGAAGAAAACATTGATATTGCTTTAAGCCATAACAGATTGTTTTAAAACAAATCCTGAACTTAATTTTCTTTAAAACAATAGAGGAAAGAAACACATGTGAAGATAGAGAAAACAGATTATAGTAAGGATCACTTCACCACATAGATATGACACATGAATCCTTATACATCTTGTCTTGTATTAATGCAAAAAGTCACTTGAACTCGGTGAACATATTTATAAGGAATGATAGTCACTCTTGTACAATTTTTCCCCCTCTTTGCATTAAAATTGCATGAATATATAGGAAAAACCACCCCCCAAGCTTAGTAGGTCGAATCCATCCACCTGCCTCAAAATAGAAAGAGATACGCTGAAATTTTGAACTATCTGCAATGAAAAATGGACCAGTCTGTTGAAAAATAGGGCTACAATCACGAGCTCATATCTCCCGAATATTTACAGCTGTGTGAACATTGGAGGAGGTTTCTGTAAGTTTTAAACCTGTGAAGTAAAACAATCCATATAGATTCTTAAGAAAAACATAAATTATTCAATGGCTCATACACATAGTACACAGAGATTTACACCAGAAACCCTTAACCGAGCGAAAACCTTTCAACTCTTCATTGTATTAATTTCACAATTCACCATACAATATATACAATGTTTTTAGGTATTTTGTAGATACCAAAATCCTAATCCCTTAATCCGGGATTAATTTAGAAATCCGCTAAAATAGCAAAATCGTCAGACGCAGTTGTCGAATCTGACGCGCCCACACACACACATGCATAGAATATAATGCATACCCAACATTCTCCCACTTTTTCTTTTCTTTGCATCCATGGGTCCACAGGATTATATATTCAACAATCCAGGGCAGCAATTCCCATTTTTACTCTACACGAGGAGAACTTTTCTATGCTCACAGACTTTGTCAATGAATCTGCAACATTCTTCAAAGTCTCAACCTTTTCCAGCAACACCTTCTTTTCTTCAACCATGTCTCTCACAAAGTGATACTGAACATCAATATGCTTTGTCTTCGAACGATAAGTTGGGTTCTTTGCCAAGAATATTGCACTCTGACTGTCACAATCTAATCTCATTGTTGGTTGTACCAACCCAATACCTGAACACAATATATGTAACCATATTGCTTCCTTGCTTTCATGAGTGGTTGCCATGTATTCAGCTTTTGTAGTTGAGAGTGCCACTACAGCCTGTCTTTTTCATATCCAACTGATTGCTCCTCCAAATAGGTTAAACACATACCCATTTGTAGATCTTTTGCGATCCAAATCTCCAGCCCAATCTGCATCAACAAAGCCATGTATGTCCACCACTCTGTCCAATCACAGTCTTCCTTGGTAGCACAATCCATAATTTGTAGTTCCACGCAAATACCTAAAGACCCTATTTAATGTTGCCAAATGCTCCTTCCCTGGTTTTGACATATACCTGCTCAAAAATCCCACTGCATGTGCAATGTCCGGTCTAGTACAGACCATTGCATACATCAAACTGCCAACTGCATTGGCATACGGAACATGGGACATGTCCTCTTCTTCTTCCTGTGTCTTGGGACATTGATCTATAGATGACTTTACACCTATAGGAATAGGAACCTTGATCAGTTTACTTCCATGCATATTAAACCTCTACAATATCGTCTCAACATATTTTATTTGATTCAACCATAGTTTCATGTTTGCACAATCCCTTTTAATCTCCATTCCTAGAATGAAGTTAGCAGCTCTAAGATCCTTCATGTCAAATTTTGAGGATAGTTGTGATTTCACCTCCTTGATAACATCCATGTTATTTCCTACCAGCAACATGTCATCAACATACAACACTACATAAATGAAGTGATTACCAACCTACTTGGAATATACACAGTGATTAGCCCTGCTTCTCACAAATCCCAATCGAAGGATGTATGTGTCAAACTTTTGGTACCACATCCTAGGTGATTGCTTCAGACCATATAGTGACTTCTTTAGCTTACAGACCAACTCTTTATTTCCCTTCACTACAAAGCCTTTTGGTTGCTTCATGTAGATTTCTTCTTCTAGATCCCCATGTAGGAATGTTGTCTTGACATCCATCTATTCCACTTCAATATCAAAAGCAGCGGCAATATATAAAAGAAATCTAATAGACATTAACTTGGCAATAGGAGAAAAAATCTCACCAAAGTCAATTCCCTCTACCTGGGAATAACCTTTTGCTACTAATCGAGCTTTGTATTTCTCCACCTTTCCTTCTGCATTAAGCTTCTTCTTAAAAAACCATTTTCTACCAACAAATTTTCTTCCAGCTGGAAACTCAACTATATCCCATGCCTCATTCTTATCCAAGGCATCCATTTCTTCAACCATGGCCTTCTTCCATAGTTTACTATCCTCTGAATTCATTGCTTCCCTGACAGTTCTGGGATCATCATCAGTAATAGATAAAGAAAAATTAGAATGAAAATCAGGTGGACTATACCTTTCTGGTTGCCTTCTTTCCCTCACTGATCTCCTCAATATTGGGGTATGAGGTTCTTCTTCTTCTGCTTCATCTTCTTCAAATGATTCAGATTTTGCATCATCCAACTCAAGCTCTATTTTCTCAGGTTCATCTTGCGTTGGTAGGAATTCTTGTTTGTACACATCTTTTACCTCTCTAAAAACAGCATCCCCACTGTAAACAATCTTCTTAGTTTCTAGTTTCCAAAGCTTATAACCTTTCACACCATCTTTATAACCCATAAAGATACACTTTTCATCTTTATTATCCAGCTTACTCCTATTTTCCTTTGGAACGTGTACATAAGCATCACAACCAAACACTCTGAGATGTTCAAGAGAGGGTGTCTTACCAGTCCATAACTCATGTGGAGTTTTATCATCCAATGTTGATGAGGGTGATCGATTGACCAGGTAACATGTTGTGCCCACTACCTCTGCCCAGAATTCATGTCCTAACTCGGCACCACTAAGCATGCTCCTTGTTTTTTCCATCAGTGTCTTATTCATCCTTTCTACAACTCCATTCTGTTGAGGTGTGTATGGAATAGTCTTTTTCCTTGCCATACCACAATTCTTACAGAATTCTCCACCATTATCTGTTCTCAATACCTTTATTTTATTCTCTGTCTGATTTTCTACCAGAGCCTTAAACTCTTTAAATTTATCAAATACCTCAGATTTCTTTCTAAGAAAATAAATCCATGTGTTCCTTGAGAAATCATCTATGAATGAAACATAATACATAGATTTACCTAGTGATGGAACAGGAACAGGTCCAAACACATCACTTTGTATCAACTCTATGATCCCCTTTGCTCTTGTAGCACCAGATGGGAATCTTACTCGATTTTGTTTACCATATATGCATTGTTCACAAAAATCAAAAAACAGATTTCAATTAGACATACCATCAACGATACCTTTACTGTGTAGTGTTAGAAGGCCCTTTTCTCCAATATGTCCTAGTCTTTGATGCCACAACATGGTCTTCTTTCCAGGGACAATATTGGTCTTGTATTCTTTATTTCTCTGCTCAGGGACAACAAAATTGTTACACCCATTAGTACAAGTGCTTCCCAACAACTTGTACAGAGTTCCACACTGAACTCCCCTCATCAACACCATTTCTCCTCGTACCATCTTGCAAATGCCCTTTCCCAATACAGTATCCACTCCTGCATCATCCAACTTGCTTACATATATTAGGCTCCTGGCTAGTTTTGGAATGTGAATAACCCCAAGGAGAGTTCTAATCCTTCCATCTTTTAGTAGCAACTTAACCCTTCCATGTCCCATGATTTTGGTTGTCGAGTCATCTCCTAGGAATACATCACCACCATCGTATTTTTCATATTCACAGAACCACTCCCTGTGAGGAGTCATATGGTATGACGCACCTGAGTCGATCAACCATACATCACGGTCTGCATGTGTACCTGTAGATGCCATGTAAACATCACATCCTTCTTCAGTGGAGGTTTTCGCCTCTGTGGAAGAGGTACTATCAGATCCCTTTGGTTTATTAACCTTCTTAGACTTGCAATCTTTCTTATAATGCCATGTTTTACCACACTTCCAACATTTCCTCAAAGATTTTCATGGAGACTTAGATCTACCTATAGATTTAGATCTCCCCCCCAGAAGACTTACCAGGATTCCTGTCTTGGGTACGACCTCTTACAAATAAAGCATTTTTGTTATGACCATCCATTATTTTCTACCTCATCTCTTCAGATAACAAGGATGCAACTACATCCTCATACTTCAATGTAGATTGAGTGGTACTACCAATTGATACAAACAGATTATCCCAAGAGTCTGGAAAAGAACATAACAAAGTAATACACGTATCTTCTTCTGCAATAGTAATATTAACAGAGACAAGTTGACTTACCAGAGTATTAGAGGCATTTAGATGTTCTGTCACAGAATCCCCATCTTCCATCCTAAGATGATACAGCTTCTTTCAAAGAAACAACTTGTTTACCAGGGACTTTGATTGATATAAATTCCCTAACTTATCCCATAGTTCCTTGGATGTAGATTCTCCCAAGACATTCAACAACACTGAATCTGCCAGGCAGAGTCGAATAGTACTCCTTTCTCTTCTGTCCAACTTCTCCCAATCTTTCTTCGACATACCAGTAGGTTGTGTACTAGTAGGTTGTATACCAGTCATTTGTGTGCCAGTAGGCTGCGTACCAGTAGGTTGTGTACCAGGATCCACAGCGATCCATTGTTCTTTGTTTACAAGAATGTCCTCCATCTTGAGCTTCCATAGCTCAAATTTTTACCTTTAAACTTCTCTATCTCGATTCTAGAATAGCTTTCCATTCATCTTTCTACACTCGAATAACCACTACAAAAGCTCCCACTAAACCCAGGTTTATCACAAACCCAATATAAACTTGATATATCAATACCGATCCAAACCCTCAGCAACAAAGGCATCCCTCTTAAGCCAAAAAGGAGCTCTGATACCACATGTAAGTTTTAAACCTGGAAGTAAAGCAATGCATATATATTCTTAAGAAAAACAGAAATTAATCAATGGCTCATACACATAGTACATAGAGATTTACTCCAGAAACCCTTAACCGGGAGAAAACCTTTCAACTCTTCATTGTATTAATTTCACCATTCACCATATAATATATATATATATAATGTTTTTAGGTATTTTGTAGATACCAAAACCATAATCCCTTAATCTGGGATTAATTTAGAAAACCGCTAAAAATAGAAAAATCCGCTAAAATAGAAAAAACCGCCCAAAAAACAATTTCGAGGTGTTTCCCCGAACGTTGTGCGTAACCGGGGGGGGCATACTTGGCCCCCCCTGGGACCCCCCTAGGAAGCGCATGACGCACACAACACAACGAACAAAGGAAGTTGGGATCGTCAGACGCAATTGTCAAATCTAATGCGCCCACACACACACATGCAAAGAATATAACACATACCCAACAGTTTATTTATATGACCTCATTCCAAGTAAATACCTCTCTCAGTTTCTTGAAATTAATTTCCATTTACCCGGGATCTGCTTTATAAAAACAAATTCAAAATAGGAAAAATGTAAGCCCAAAAAATAGGGCTGAAATATCCCATCGAGGCTCCCATTCTGTGATACCTATGAGAAAATTGAAAGGGGTTTTTCTTCTTGGGTCCGTGCTGAAGAAAAACCTCTCTCAGTCTTTTAAAATTCATCATCGTTTTGCCACAAATTTCTCTGGAAGTCGACTGGTCATTTGCTGCTAGGTGCTCTTCACATATTAAATTTGACTGCCATCTATCCCTTTGAGCTTTACTTCTGTCACAAAATATTTGGAAAAATAATAATAATAATTCCAAATATTTTGATTAATTCCTTAAATGAATTTCATGATTTATATCTTCAACATATTCATTTAAATGATTTGATAAACCATCTTGTTTTTCAAATCCATGGCTTGTTTTCCAAATCCATGGCTTAACAGAACCATGTGTTGTTTTGTCTAGTTGGTAAAGTATTTTCACTTTTCCCTTTTACCCATGAAAACTTATTTCACATCTTTAAATCTCCTTTTACTTTCACCATGTAAATTCTACCTGTAAATTTTCTTTTACTCTTGTAAATCTTTGGATGGATTTTCAAAACCATGTGTTGTTTTGATTTTCACCTGCAATTGTAAATTTAAATTCACACGTACCTGTAAAATATTTTTACACTTGTAACTCTTGTTTGACTTAGTCTCTTATTCGTTAAACTCATTTACATGATTTTCTCAGCCTCCCATCCATAAAAATATTTCATAAATGTAAGAAATATTTATTTATATATTTTTCGGCTCTGTAGAATTTTGTTTTCACTCATAACTCCATTTACTTTTACCTGTAGCTTTAAAAATATATTAACATGTAGCTTCATTTCAAAAATATATCCAAGCTTTTGAAGAACCCAAGCTCTCACTCCATAAATTTTAATTAATCCACGGAACCATTAACCTTCCCGACAATCATTTTGAAATGTAATAGGGAAAATGGTTTTCGGAGGGGGGTAGGTAGGAAGTGGGTTAGGAGGAGGGGGTCTGATTTAACGGGAGGGTGATAGTTGGTAAAATGTGGTAAGAATGAAAACCACTTTTCAGACCCCCCTTTTGGTTAAATTTTGGAGGTGATGGGGGGTCTGAAACATACGCATAACCATTGATGTGATTAATTCACGAATCTCGAGGATTTTTTATTTGGAAATTTTAAAAATTAAGTGTGGGGTGGGCCATAGGATTTGAATTTTGAATTTATGACTTTGGTTGTCATAAAATAAATATTTTTCTAATGTTTTAGAGATTGGATTTATTATTTAATTTTGAAAATTAATTCAAAATAAATAATTTCTTACTTAGGCTTTCTTTTCAAACTTCATCTTGCTCTATCTTTTGATCTGGATGTTGGTCTGAGGCACCAAATATACCATTGGAAAGTTGCTTCTAAGCGTTTTTCCATGAAAACACATGCAACCTATTCTGAACTGAATTTATATGCAAAAATATCTCATAGATCCAAACTGTGTTTTGGCCATCATACTTTAAAAACTAATCATTGTTTGGATAAACACATTTTTTAGGCTATGACACCTAGTGATTCATAGGCTAAATCTTACCAATAGATCCCAAAAATAGATAACTAAATAAACAGCTTACCTATAATTTATAGGACCCTGACAATGGCATCCTCCCAGTGAGGTGCCAAAGAACCTGCAACTCCAGTGCTTGATCCATGGGCTTGATCCCTTCACTGAACAATAAACTAAGCCACAATTTGAACAATTTTTTTGTTGATACAACCATCCTGAGAACTGAAATCTGAAAACACCATTGCAATCTGAAAACTAAAAACAACTCAAATTGCACACTGTTGAAAAGAGATGCGCAGAAGGTTGATCTTATTCATACTCCTATCTACTCTAAGTGGTAAGAAAATTGGCTTAATCAAGTGATATAAAAGATCCAAGATAGCCAATCAAGTAACCAATTCAACAACTTGACTCATTGACCATGTTTAAACCACACCAGAAACGGACAATGTAATGACAATGGTAACTGATGATGGATTGGGTCCTTAGAGTAAAAACATGATTGAACAGTTAAGATGAAAAGAACCTCCATATAGTTTTCTATAGGTTCAACAAAGAGATGATCTATTGGTTGATCCTCTAGGTATTCACTGAGAAGTTTAACATGGCTGAGTTTTCTAGTTGTATCCTCAATATTTCACCACGATTTCAATTGTTCAGTTTCGGTCTTATGTTTACAAATAGAACTTTCATCAATCTGAAAATTAGAAGGCAATACAATATCCTCTTGTTTTGGCGAAGGAATATTTTCAAAAAATTCTTTAGGATGTTGGAAACTATAGGATTGAATCTAAAAATCCAAGAGTTCAATATCCTTCTCAAATCTTTCAGCAACTAACTCAAGAAAACAAATTTTAATTTCAGGAGAAAATTTTCTCAATTTCAAACAATGAAACACAGTTGTTAAAAGAACTTCATTAATTTGAAAATCTGTTAACTTATCCCTGAATTTTTTTATAACTTCACAAGATATAGGATTTGATATATACCTTGTCATATTGTTTAGCAAGAAATCTGATCAACGTGTAGTGGAGTTGCCATAAGTGCCCTGAAATTTGAATTCTTTGACAGTGGAGTCACCTAAAAAAAAAAAAGTGAAGCTCTGGATACTTTGAACATGGAGTCGTCGGGTGAAAAATTCAGCCTTCTTGTGTCTGATCACTATCCACCACCAGTGATCAGATCTGGAACTTGATAATATTTCATGAGGAAGATAAAAATTATTCCCCAATATGGTCGCCACTATGTTAGCACTCTGTAATTTCCCAAGGTTGTGAAGGAAACCCAGAGGTAACCACAAAACCACTTTGGAAGCTGGGATCTAGCCCTGCCAGCTTCAGAGAGGGGTCTCTCTATATGATTTATCTATATTTGGTTTATGATATTAGGCTAGTTATGAAAATACAGGGTTTGGATTTTAGAATTTAATTGGGTTGAAACAAGGGAGAAAAGTCATTGGGAAATGGAGTCATTGGCTTAAGATGATCAAATGTATAAATAATCAAGCTTATATGCAACAGGGCAAGGTAGGAATACTATTGTATCTTTGTACTTTATAAGATGGAGAAAGAAAAACAGATTAGGATTCACTTTAAATATAAAGCATTGTTACCTGAATTCTATATTTAAACTTCAGAAGAAAACATTGATATTGCTTTAAGCCAGAACATGGTGTTTTAAAACAAATCCTGAACTTAATTTTCTTTAAAACAATAGAGGAACTAAACACATGTGAAGACAAACAAAACATATTATAGTAAGGATCACTTCATCACATAGATATGACACATGAATCCTGATACATATTGTCTTGTATTAATGCAAAAGGTCACTTGAACTCGGTGAACATCTTTACAATGAATGGTAGTCTCTCTTGTATAATTTCTCCCCCTATTTGCATTAAAATTACATGAATACATAGGAAATATCGCCCCCCCAAGCTTATGAGGTCGAATCCAACCACCTGCCTCAAAATAGAAAGAGATACGCTGAAATTTTGAACTATCTGCCATGAAAAATGGACCAGACTGCTGAAAAATAGGGCTACAATCACGAGCTCATATCTCCCATATATTGACAGCTATGTGAAAAATGGAGGATTTTTCTATATATGACCTCATTCCGAGTAAAGACCTCTCTCAGTTTCTTGAAATTCATTTCCATTTACCCGGGACCTGCTTTACAGAAACAAGTCCAAAATAGGAAAAATGTAAGCCCAAAAAATAGGGCTGAAATATCCCATCGAGTCTCCCACTCCGTGATACGTGTGAGAAAATTGAAAGAGGTTTTTGTTATTGGGTCCGTGTTGAAGAAAAACCTCTCTCAAACTTTTAAAATCCATCACCGTTTTCCCACAAATTGCTTCGAAAGTCAACTTGTCATTTGCTGCTAGGTACTCTTCACATATAAAATTTGACTACCATCTGTCCCTTTGAGCTTTACTTATGTCACAAAATATTTGGAAAAATTATAATAAAATTTCCAAATATTTTGATTAATTCCTTAAATGAATTTCATGATTTAGATTTTCAACATATTCATTTAAATGATTTGATAAACCATCTTGCTTTTCAAATCCATGGTTTGTTTTCCAAATCCATGGCTTAACAAAACCATGTGTTGTTTTGTCTGGTTGGTTAAGTATTTTCACTTTTCCCTTTTACCCATGCAAACTTATTTGTAAATATCCTTTTACTTTCACCATGTAAATTCTACCTATAAATTTCCTTTTACTCCTGTAAATCTTTGGATGGATTTTCAAAAACATGTGTTGTTTTGATTTTCATTGGTTAAGTATTTTCACTTTTCCCTTTTACCCATGCAAACTTATTTGTAAATATCCTTTTACTTTCACCATGTAAATTCTACCTATAAATTTCCTTTTACTCCTGTAAATCTTTGGATGGATTTTCAAAAACATGTGTTGTTTTGATTTTCACCTGTAGTTGTAAATTTAAATTCACATGTACCTGTAAAATATTTTTACACTTGTAACTCTTGTTTGACATAGCCTCCTATTTGTAAAACTCATTTACATGAATTTCTCAGCCTCCCATCCATAAAAATATTTCATAAATGTATGAAATATTTCTTTATATATTTTTTGGCTCTGTAGAATTTTGTTTTCACTCATAACTCAATTTACTTTTACTTGTAGCTTCAAAAATATATAAACATGTAGCTTCATTTCAAAAATATATCGAAGATTTTGAAGTACCCAAGCTCTAACTCTAGAAAATTTAATTAATCCACGGAACCATTAACCTTCCCAACAATCATTTTTAAATGTAATAGGGAAAATGGTTTTCAGAGGGGGGGTAGGTAGGAAGTGGGTTAGGAGGAGGGGGTCTGATTTAACGGGAGGGTGACAGCTGGTAAAACATGGTAAACATACTCATGACCATTGATGTGATTAATTCACAGATCTCGAGGATTTTTTATTTGGGAATTTTAAAAATTAAGTGTGGGGAATTCACGGATCTGAGCACTTTTCCATGAAAACACATGTAACTTGTTCTGAACTGAATTGCCATCAAACTTTAAAAACTAATCATTGTTTGGATAAACACATTTTTTAAGCTATGACACCTAGTGATTCATAGGCTAAATCTTACCAACAGGTCCCCAAAATAGATAATTGAATAAACAGCTTACCTATATTCAGATTTATGTGGTGAGGAATTTCGAATTCATTTGTCGGAGAATCCACAGTTGGTGTCATTTTGTCATTGACGTTTCAAATCCGGATCAGGATTCATCATCAGGACTAATCGTCAATTAGAGAGCTAGCTGATCTTAGTCATTAATAGTGTATATGCAGGACAATAAGTAAGATAACCAGGTTGGCTAAATGTAACCCTAATTCGGAGCTAATTAAAAACAAATTAAATGTAACCCTAATTCGGAGCTAATTAAAAATTAATTATTAATGAGTTTTAAACGTTACTTTGAATAGTGAATAATATAATTAATTAAAAAAATTTAATAATTATGAATAATTTAAAGTTTTTAGGGTTAGAAGGAGTTTAATTATAATATATTACTTAATAGTATTTTGTTTTACATTTTGATTTTTAATAGAGTTTAAAGAATTAATAAATTAAGATGATTAGTGATAATTATTAATATATCGTGAGTGATTTTTTGGATGTTGATATCTCTAAATAGGTATAAAGTTCTAGGGTTTTTAATAAATTATTCATAATTATTAAAAAACTTTAATTAATTATATTATTCACTATTCAAAGTAACGTTTAAAACTCATTAATAATTAATTTTTAATTAGCTCCGAATTAGGGTTACATTTAATTTGTTTTTAATTAGCTCCGAATTAGGGTTACATTTAGCCAACCTGGTTATCTTACTTATTGTCCTGCATATACACTATTAATGACTAAGATCAGCTAGCTCTCTAATTGACGATTAATCCTGATGATGAATCCCAATCCGGATTCGAAACGTCGATGACAAAATGACACCAACTGTGGATTCTTCGGCAAATGAATTCAAAGCTTACCTATAATTTATAGGAGCCTAACAAAGAGGTTAGATCTAAATCCTTTGAGTCTTATTCATAATTAGGCTGTAAAAACCTTCAAAATTGATCTCAATCTCCTTTGGATTTACGCGCAATCCGTTCACAAGTTACAACAACCGTTGGATTGATCCTTCGAGTCAATATCGACCATTGATCTGATTTGTCCAAATCACTACATATCGATACCCTCGGTTATTGAGTATCAGATCATTGAAACATGCCAAGGTTTCAAACAATCACCGAGGTCCCGGTATGCAACTTTTCATGTTGACCCTTGTTTGAACTCAATCAACATACACCACGTCACTGGGACCATCAGGTCACTGGCCTACCAAGCCCCTAGAACTCCAAACTCATGCTTTTAACCTTGATTACACAGTAACCATTAGGTCGTTCCAGGAATTAAATCGCGATCGTTGATCTGCTCACTGGCCACCAATACTCGCAACATAGCTTCAATGCCCAGTGACCTTTCGATCACTCCTTAACTAGATCTCGACCGTCGATTGTTAAAGTTCCCAAATATCAGGACTATCGGGCCCTCAGACCTTTTAAAATTTTCACCTTCAAATTGTTTCTCCCTATCTAGTATGTCATCGAGCTCACCGAGCTATCGGTCCATCGGTCCTCCAACTCAGCTCCCTCAGCCTTTCACTCTGGTCTAGTTTGGAACCTTATTTACACTCCATGTTCCAACCACTAGGTCACCAGGGTATCGGCCCACCGACCCCTTGGGATTTTAGCACTACAACAATCCTCTGATCTTTAGATATCTGATATCTCATATGGAACCTTGCTTACAAAACCATGTCACGAGGCAATCTTCCCACCGGGACACCGAACCATCGGGGTGTCAATCCACCGGCTCCTCGAGACTTTAGCATTACGTGGATTCTATGTTCTTCTGATATCTTATATGACGTGGCAGATGATGTAGTCTCCACGTGGAACCTTCCCACGTGTACTAGATGATGTAGCAAATGACATAGTCTCCACGTGGAACCTTCCCACGTGTACTAGATGATGTGCCACTGGTACATGACTATGATGTCATCACTTCCTCCGACTCTTGTTTGTATACCATGCTAACATGGTACAAGTACATGTCTTGACATGTGGTGTTGACATGGTTGTTATCATGGCATTGATGTGGCATCGGCCACCGGCCCACCAGCCATCGGGTGCTCAGGGCTTCCACACTAAGTTTTCATGCAATATTCCCCAATCCGGTTATGGAACCTTGTCACTTTATGTTCCAACCGTTGGGTCTATCGGACCACCAAGCCTACGGAAACTTAACACTACACTTCAACTGGTACTCCGATATGGTAACTGATATGGCGTGGCACTGATGTGGACTCCCTCTACATCTACTGACTGGTATGGCACTGATGTATCATGGCACGTGGTGCGGATGTGGCATCGGAGCTATCCCACTAGGGTATCAGGCCACCGGACCCTTGGAACCTTCAACACTACACTGATATTTCAATATGGTTAGTTGATATCCGATATGTTGATATCGAACTACCGGGGCACCATGCTATCGAGCCACCAGGGTGTTGGCCCACCAAGCCCCCGAAAAATTTAACAATGTGATCTCACGCAATATCTGATATCTGATATACATTGAGCCCCATGATATAAAATTCAATGCCTCGTGTAGGGTTCCATAGCTCTTCCATTCACATTCAAACTATGGTATACCACTTTTTCAATATAAACCCATTAAAAAATAAATTTACTATGCATGTGGGATATATCGATTTCGTTTTTTCTTCGATCAGGTCACTCAGATTTTCTTTACTGAGCCCATTGATGTGGGGTTGCCTTGTACAGTTTTTAGTCGCTCAATTCCTCCTCATACCTGTGTAGCCCCAAAATCATTTCATGCACAGTGATCTCCCTTCTCTCATTTTTTATTCAGGGTAAACGCGTCGATCCTTGTACACAAAAACTCATTAACACGTAGGGACATTCTCAACTTCCTCTGTCTAGTTCAATTTGTAGTATGTATGCTTCCTCTTTCTGTCTAGTCTGATTCTCTTTGGCCTTAGTAGTCTCCCCCTATCTTTGACATCATTGACAACAATTTTTCAAACACCTAACTCTTATACTCTAAGTCTTATAAATATTGGAATTGTATTGAAGGAAGTCTTAACTAACTCCATCAATTAGATATCTAATTATTAGGGGTTTTCTACCTAATTTACTCTACCACCTGGTGTGATTAAGTCTAAAGACTTATTCATGCATTCTCTATCTATTTATAGTTCAAAATATGGTCAATATTATAAGAGTTTGAATTGCTCGTGGATCTAATGGATATCTCCTTAAGATAGAAACCTACTATAGTCACCTTCGTGAGTGGTGATATGATCTCTTGATTTACTCCCTCTTGTTTCATGATTGAAGAGTTATTTAATTTATTAAGGTGGAGCATTTATGGAGGGTCGAATCTCTCTTGGGTCATGGGACTACCCTCAATAGGTGCAAACCAATACTCTGCAATAACCCTTAAGCTACAAATAGAATTTTAATGCTCATAATTGCAAT
Source organism: Picea engelmannii (assembly GCA_009831015.1). NCBI lineage: Eukaryota > Viridiplantae > Streptophyta > Pinopsida > Pinales > Pinaceae > Picea > Picea engelmannii. The sequence goes on from ML795987.1 coordinate 162,830, forward strand.
CAATTATAATCAACTCAAATACCAAGACATCATTGTATTCATCATACTCTTCTTCAAAATAAGCCAACACATTCATTTAAATAAACATATGTCAACAATATTTAGCTTAGCCATTAAAAAATATATTATTTGAGAAATTATTAGGTCGTTGAGGTTATTATATAATAGTGATAGTAATAATATATATCAAAAACATGGGCAACAAATGATAATCTTGAGATTCATCATACCCCCAAACTAAAGGGTCGCATGCCTCTATGCAAATACAAAAATAAACCCAAAATTGGTGACAATCACTCCTCATCTTCTATCGAGTGATATTCTCTACATACCTCCCTAAGGTCATATTCCATAAAGTGTGTAATGGTGTCTTTGTTATGGTATCCTACCTCCTTCTCCACTACACTATGCCTCTTCTTCTCTCTATCCATGTCTATTTCACATGTAGATTTTCACGATGTTGTGGGATCAAGAGAAGTGGGAATCTAAACCTTGGACCAATAGAATTAAAATTCATCTTCCTAAGAGTGTCTAGCTATGATATGTATAAAGCATATTTTAGGGATACTAGTGAGTGAGGTTCCTCTCTTTATTGTAGGAGTCAGTTCCTCCCACTAAACTTGGGACATTTGCAACACTTTATCCCCTAAATATCTCATGGTCCTTTGGTATTGAACTATGACCCCCTATTGTATTTCCATTAATATTGATATTAGCTTTGCATTTGAAACCATTTGGGTATGGATTCTCAATATATTTACTAGCTTAATACATTCATCCCTCACCCAAAGTCCCATGGTCAGTTCATCTTCCTTGTATCTATGAACCTCTATAGCCTTGTTTGTCTCATTATATATTCAACAATAGAATTAATTCAATTGTATATCTCCCACATAAGGATTGAGAGACCATTTTAGAGGGTGAGGGAGAGCATAATTGGGAAAGTAGAACTCACACAATAGGTATTTTCTTTGTCATGGAAGATGATCAATTCACGCATGTCAAATTTTTCTCAAGTCATCACTATGAACAATAAAAAATTATGGAATAGATAATGACCCAAAGTTGTCAAATATGTAACCTGGAAATATCATCAACAACTCTAGTTGCTAGGACATAGGATCTTTTATATCCTTGATTGCAACTTGGTGTGGTGAAAATTTTATTGTTTTACCTTCACCTAAATGAGCGATTTGATATATTGATAGAAGGTTGTAGGAAAGACTTGGAATACATAATACATTATTAAAATGGTTATCATCTAGTTGAATTATTCCAAACCCTACAACACTAAGAGATCTATCATTGCCAATAAATATTTATTTAGTGATACATTCATTAAGAGAAAAAAGTATGGATTTATCCTTAGCCATATGATAAGATGCTCGAGAATCAACAAACCACTCATTAGAAGAAGAAGTAGATGTTGCATTGAAAGAAAAAACGGAAGTAAAAATTGCATGTCCATGAGAAGAAGAGTTAGAAGAAGAAGAATCAGTATTGATGTTGTACTTCTTCAATTTTGCTTCTAAGGTTTCCATATTCTTGAATCATTTAGACTGCACGTGACCATATTTCCCACAAAAATTACAATGTATCTCAATCTTCGTGCCTTTTGATTTAGTTCCTTTATCACCATTGGGAGTAGGACTTGGTTCAAAGGGTTTGGGACCCTTGTTTTGTTTATTGTTCTGAGGATGTGGCTTATTTGAATTATTGGCTTTATCATTATGTTGTTCCACTAAGGCTTCGTTATATGTACCTACAATGTCGATCACTCCAAGATGTAATAGTTTATCTTGATTTCTAATCAAAGAATCATAAAAAGCTTCAAAAGAGGGCATTTTGTAAGTAGCCCCTTGACTAATAGCCTTTAGTGGAGTGAAAAGTAGATACAAAAACAAAATAGTCAGTGCCAAGCTTAGCAAGAATAGCATAAATAAGTTGATTGTGTGTCTTGATTATTTTACATTCTACAAGTAAAAGTATAAGTTTTTTTAACTTAGATAAAAAAAAATCAATGCAAAAGAAATTAGTGGGATTCAAAAGAAGTAAAATGATGTTTAGGCTAGTGGGATTAAATCTCATTATGTTAACCAAACATGGTTTTCAAATTTTTCAATTCTGCATATGGGGTCTCAATTCCTTAAAGGTGAAATTGAATATCATTGGAGATGGACATTCCAATTAATTCATATGCTTCGTCATTTTCATTATCCCATTTGGCTCTCTTTTTTTCCAAATAAAAAATCCTTGTATTTGATATTTCAGTAGGAAATCAAAATACACATAAGATATCATTTTGGCTCAGTTCATCTTCCCTAATAATAACGTAGACATATACATTTAATCTTCCAAAAGAGATCCATACAAGATTCGTACATAGACACACAAAATCAATCTAAACAAAAACTAACATAACCAAAATTGTCTTTAACCTCCAAGAAAACATAAGTCTATATCTACCCCAATACCTATCAACCAAGCATCAAAACAGAGACAGTTCATAGCTTCCAGTCGGACATTGTCCTTATATTCATGTTCCACAAGGAGTCTTTCTTGCAGTGTAATGGCTTCTTTTGACAACGGACCTGTTTTTTTATTAATCTCTCTATATATATGGACAAAGGAGACCTCATTGAACATAGTTTTTCTCTCCAAGAATAGTTCCATGATTGGCTCCAAGAACAAATTTGTAATATGACATTTTCCATTATCAGAATCCATCAAAAGCTTCAAATCTCCAAGAACCTGCAGACACCTAATGTTTTTTTCAAGTGCCAATTTCATCTGCATCTAGAGGGCACAGAATTTATCCTTATTATTTGTTCCAAGTCTTGCCCCATATTTTAAGGAGAATAAATGGGAATGATCTAAGAAGATTATGGATTCGACCCCATACATTTCAAGAGAGTCTTGGTAGGCTCCATCAAATAATCCCCAAGGTTTTTTGAAATTGATATTGGGCTCATGCAGTACCCTTTGGGATTTTTGATTTGATGTCCTCTGGCCTTCCCCAAAGGAGAGTCTAATTTGGAGAACTAGACATTCTAATTGAACCTCCAACCACTGAAAAAGAATCCTATTTTTCAATAATCAAATTCCCCATAAAGCATAACAAGGTAGAGATTTGAAGGATAAGGTAGACTTGTCTAAAAACCAATATTCCATACATTCTTGTGAGGTCTCTTTATCCTAATTGATTTGCAAATTATAACTATGGATAATGGCCTTCCATATAGTCTTTGTAGAAGAGAAACTTACAAAAATATGATCAACATATTCACTTGCATTTTTACATATAATACACCAGTTGGGCCCTATCCAGTTCATCTTTTTGTCCATTATCCTAGGTTAGTATTCTATTTTCCAAGGAAAGCCAAACGAAAATTTTTTACTTTAAAGGACTTTCAAGATTCCACACTACCTTCCACCACCACTGACATTCTTCACCCAAGTCCTCCCTAATTTTAGCTTCATATCTAATATTGGCTATCAACATCCATGTGACTTTGTTTCGAGACCATCTAAACTCATCATCTTGATCATTAAGGTAGATATCACTATGTTTTAAAATATTTGTGTACTCTTTCCATTTCGCTTCTAGGTCTTCTTGCAAATCTAATTCCTCTATTGCTTTCCAGTTTTGGATTCCAACTTCTTGTACCATAAAACCTGATGCATCCTTCAAACTCTAAATTCCTTTATCATAAAGCATTGTCAAAATGGATTCTGACAAGTTATGGTTCCCACTACATCCAATCCAAGGATCCATTCCTATATTCGTCATGTTTCCTCACTTGATATTCCATGATACCCAATTACCCAAGATATTGAAATATTTCACCAAACCTTTCCATATGTTTGAGACTCTTTTGAAAGACTTTCTTTCCTGTTGAATCCAATCCTCTAGATCTCTGTTGTCAAGATACTTTATCTTCATAACTTTTCCCCATAGCCCATTATTGAAGAGAAGCATCCATAGACTCTTAGCAGCTAGAGCTCGGATAAAGACAAAGATATTCTTCAATACCCATCCTCCATACTCCTCGGGCTTAGCTGTCTTATTCCATTTTACAAGTTGAATGCCTTCCACTTCTCTTTTTCCTGTCCAAAGAAAACTATAACACCTTTTCCTAATCCTATCCAAAATCCCTTTTGGGACTTGAGCTATCCATAATCGATAGATTGTTATGCTTTCTAATACTACCTTCACCGGGACTAACCTTCCTCCACATCATAACCATCTAATCTATAGTACCAGCAAGATATTTGTTCTTAAAATGTTTTTAGTAACCAAAGCCAATCTATTGATTTGTATCCATTAGACTTTAGATAAAATCCTAAGTATTTCACCCTTGTGTTGAAAGGAACCAATGTTATAGGGAATACTTGTACTAAACACCTTTCCAAACTTTCACTCAATCCATTGGCTATAATGCATCATTTATTCATGTTAGTATACATCCCCATTGCTTTGCAGAAACGGTCGAGAGTAGTTTTGATACATTGAAACTTCTCGTATATTACCTCTCCCAAATATTGAAATATCATCCACAGACAATAGATGAATTACATTGATAGTCCTTGTAATAGTAATTCCTCTTATAGTCCCATCTCTTTTAGTTTCAGCCAGTAGTCTATTGAGTACTTCAACTACAATTAAGAACATGAAAGGGGACAAAGTCCATCCTTTCCTAAGGCCCCTTGAAGCCCTGAAAAAACCAGATGGTGACCCATTATTGAGAATAGAAAAAATTTACAATTCTAAACATCCCATGATCTAGTTAACCGTATGGAGGTGCAAACATGTTTGGAGAAGGACAAATCGAAGAAACATCCAACTTACCTTATCATAAGCCTTCAAATGATAAATTTTCATAACCACCACTGACTGATTTCCATATTTGATTGAATGAAGCCCCTCATGAGCAATCCCCATTGCATCATGGATCTTCCTATTAAATAAAAAAATAAAGTGTTCCTCTGATATAACCTAAGATAGAGATGACTTCAATCCATTAGAAATTTTCTTTGGAACAACCTTATATACCAAGTTGCAAAGAGTTATTGGAAGAAAATTCTCAAAAGAGGCTAGGTCATTTTTTTGGGAATTAGAGTGATGAAAGTAGAATTAAAATACCCTAAGATTTTTCTAGATCTTCTTGATTCCTTTATCACCTGGATGAGCTCCTCCTCCATAAGTTCTTAAAAACCCAAATAAAATTCTACACTACAATTGTCAAGACCTAGGATTTTTGCCCTATTAAAAGAAGATAAAACATATTTTAGTTCGGCTTTGGTAAATTATACTTCCATATATGTGTTCATGTCCTCATCAAATAACCTTTGTAAATTCCTAACTACCTCTAATATTTCTACAACGGTTGTAGACACGTGTTCTTAAATAGAGCCTGGAAGTGATGCTTGCCTACAGTTTCCAAATCATTGAAATTTGAAACCTTTGAACCATCAATTCTGTCCAATTCCCAAATCATATTATAGATTTTTCCGGATGTAGCATATTATGAAAAAAAAATTGTATTTCCATCTCCCTTTGCCAACAATATAGCTCTTCTTTTGAGACTCTATTCAGCCTCCTCTCGGGTTAATATTTCCTTCTTTTTTCCTTCAAGTTATTTTAAATTTAGAAGTTTTTTGTCGATAAAAACCCCCCTACCATTCTAATCAAACAAATCTAATAAATCTTCATCCACTCCTTTCAATTCTTTTTGTGGTTCTTTTTCCTTTTCTCTAGCCCAGAAAACCGCCAATTTCTTTGTCTGGATCAAGTTATTTGAGAATTGATGCATTGTTGAAGATCATGAAGAGGCATTATATTTTTTCCATTTTTTTATTAACAAGGTCTCTAAACCCATCATCATATAACAAGGAATGGTTAAAATTAAAAGGAGACAGAGATTTTGTATACATATCCTCTATCTAAAATAGAATTGGTTAATGATCTGATATACCTCTATCCTTAACCCATGACTTATACCTACTATATTCCTCCAGGATCCTTTCTGCTAACAGAATTTGATCCAACCTCTTTGAAATCATAGCACTACCTCTTCTATCATTTCTCTAGGTTGGGACGACCTTGGCTGGTTCAACATCCAATCAAATTTAAATCTTCAAAAAGTTGAACAAAGAAATTGGCCAAGGGATCAGGCCTAGCCAAATCACCCCAACATTCCCTTGAATTTAGGGTCAGATTAATATCTTCACCTACTATCACATTGTCTCTTGCCAACACATGTTGATCCTTAAGATAATCCCATAAGATATTTATATCATTGTAAGGTGCATAAAAATGTGTTAATTTGAACTCTTTATGATATTTCTATCATTGTAAGGTGCACAAAGGTTTGCTACTATGAACTCTTTCCTTAAGCATTTTGTGTTTCCATCTAAGACTGTACTTGTAGGCGGACACAAAGTATTAAAGGCTTCAAAACTATTGTTTCAACCAATCACAAGTCCACCAAACATTCCTTATGCATTAATAAAGAAAAAATGATATTCCTTCAAGAAAGGAGATATAATTTCAACAATAAGAGACCCTAGACACATCATCTCTTGGATACGAATAACGTCGGGTTTTTAAACCATCAACAAACGTTTAAGGGCTAATATTTTTAGGGTGCCCATGAACCCTCTTATATTAAAAGAGAACATAATCATTGTGGAACTAATCTTTGGGGTTTTTCAGCTCTAAGGACCCCTTTTATAGTATGTTGATTTCCTTATTTTACCTCTTTTGAAGCTTGAGATTTTTCTTTTGGCATATGATACTTCCAACCAATTGTACCAGGATTATAAGTAAATAACGTTAAATATCCCTTAACCTCCCCCCCCCCGTCTTCAATACAAAGTAACTTTCTAGGATGCAATTTGTAAGGTGGAGAGACCAGAGGTTGCTTAATTGGGCTTATACTAGAGCCTTGAATTCTAACTATAGGAAGTGCACCCTCCCCCGACTTCCTAGAAATACCCTGACCTTATAGACTATCAAAATTCTTACCAACAAGCATCAAATCAAGTTGGACAGAGACATGTAAAATCCAAAGCCTTTCATGGGCAGTGAACTACCGACAGAGAGGCCTCCCTATTGACAATAGGAATAACATTCGAGATAGAATTATTATGAATCATACCTTTTCCAGTGTCACCTAGATGCTTATCTGAAGAGAGGAACTCCTTCGACTACATTTGAGGCCTCATAATCCCATGACACTAAGGATGTTAAGCCTTTTTTAACACCATTAGACTCTGTCTTTTCAACTTTGACATCTTCCTCGACAGATAAAGGACAAGCTTGAGTATAATTTTCCTTCTTCTTGACCCATGCCTTTCGCTACATATTCCAATTAGGCCTCTAAACTAAACAATCCCTCCAAATGTGGTCGACCTCATGACACTTTGAGCATTGAAATGGGACCTTTCAATAATCCAACCTCTAAACCAAGACTGAATCCCCTCTAATGATTTCAATTTCAACTAGTAGGCCATCCCTAATGACCACTTCAACAAGAACCCTAGCCATTTTTTAATCAGTCAACCCCCAAAAATTGTCCTCCAAAGCAATAAATCTACCCACCTGACATCCAATAGAAGCCAGGATCTCCTCACACCGGTTTTCCAATGGGAGACCTAGAATTAACACCCAAATATGTTGTAAGTTCATCGAATCTCGTTGCGGATCAAATATTGGCTTTCATCGTATTAGGAATAGGTTGGAAGTCACCTGGAGTCAATCTTGTTTGAGGATAAGCACTACATCTTCTTCATGTCTAAACTCAAAATAAATATAGCATCTCACAAGACTGTGAAAATGAGGGAGATAACCTAGAGGCTATCGTCATCCCCCATCCATCCACTTCCTTAGGGCTTGCCCTTTAACTAGCTTACCAGAAAATCTTTCAACCAAAGCCAACTTAAATAAATTTTCCACCTTGTCCATTCCCACATCCAAGCCCAACACCATCTTGACCCTTTCTTTCCTTGATCTTATGCATTGTTTTGAATGGCTCTTTCCAACCCTTGTTCCTCCTTTAGATCTGAAGAATTAGCAGAAGTAAGAACAGATTTCTCTACCTAAGAAATGGACCCAATACCATTGAGACTCAAAGCATCCTAAGAGAATTTAGATTTGGATGGAACTAACTCACTTTGACCAAAAATGTGTGAAATTGTATGGGATTCGGGCTTTTGGATAATACTTGAGCTTGAGGAGAAAGCCAACCGGGAGGAGGGATTAACATTTGGCATAGCAAATCCATTATCAACTCATGAGTCTGAACAGATCTAGGCTTCCTTAATGGCATAGGTGGTCTTCCAGAGCTCCACTAGCTCATCCTGCATCTGGAATATCTCTAACAAAGATGAGATATCATCGTCATAATCTACCAAATCTAGCTCGGGTCCATCCCTGATATATTAAACAAAAGACAGATAACATGTGGAAAACCTTGGTGGATTTAGACCCTCCACCCCGCCTTTAGATTCTCATCCTTCTTCAATCACCCCCATTTGGCTCTCTTTAATGTATTAATAGGGGTAATTTATATTCCCAATATAACTTTGTAGTGTATTCTCCATATAGGTTTTTCATGAAAATTAGTTTGAACTAGTATGTTGGAAATCACTTGGACTAGCCATATTACAATATGTACGTAAGATTATTTCAAAAGTAGAACCTCACTATCTAGATTGAAATCTCTCAAAAAAATACACTAGTTTGGCTGTCAAAGTTATGCCCTTTTGAAGAAAGAGATAAAAAGGAACCAATGCCACATGGTAGATGGAGATTGATCAACATGGTGATTGTGCACAATGAGGTTTTTGAGTTGTAAAGAAAAAGAAAAAAAATGTCTTCATTGTCTAACTTTGTCTATAAACTCACTTTTACAAAATAAGTTAGTTTTATAATGTAAGTGGCCCACTTTTATAAAACAAGTGAAATTTTATTTTAAAATCACATTACTTTTTAACTTAAAGTTGCATGCAAAATTACTTTATGAGTTATTCATTTTTATAACTAAGTGAAATGCATTTTACAATAAAGTTATGTTATAACTTAAATGGCATGAACTTTTTCAAGTAACTTAATTAAAAAAAATATTACTTAAAATTGCATGTTTAAAAAGAACATTAAAAGGTCATTTTATGAGTTATTCACTTTTATGTTTAAGTGAAATGCACTTTACAATAATTTTTTCAAAAAGTAACTTAATGAAAAGAAGGACTTTAATTCAAGACCTCCAATTTAATTAATTTTTAACCAAATGAGCTATTGAAAAATATATAATAAATGTTAGAAAGGAGAATGAGGGCTTTTTTTTTCTTTTTTTTTTAACTATCTATCTTGAAAAGAGTGCTTAACCCCAAAACCCTTGTTTTTTACCTACAAAAAAATACTTCAACATAACAAAAAATAAAATTGAAACTTTATAAGCTTAGGGTTAAAACTCGATTAATCTACCAGGAAAATGCAATTTTTCTCTTTGTTTCTAATTTACTAAGATTGCATACAACATAGAGCAAAGAGCACGTGAAGAAAATAACAAAAATTCCACTATGTTTCTAATTTGTTGATATTGTACAAGACGTGGGGCAAAGAGCATACACAGATAAGAAAGGGAGAAAACTGGAAATAAAAAATAGAAATAATGTAATGAAATATTAAAACAAAATAAAAGAGAATTATTAAAAAAAACAAAATGAAACTGTATACCTCCAGATTTTATATAAATGGTGTATCTTTGGGCAAACATAAACCTTTTAAGGTGAAACGAAAAGGGTTTCCAATTGAAAACAACACTCTCAATGCATTAGAATGGTTCTCTTAGTTGAGAAATGCTAAAAGACAGTAAAATCCAGAAATCCTTTAATGCATGCAGTGATACAGGTTTAGGTTCTTAAACAACATTGGGAGCAAGTCTTCATAAATGCTTTGATACCATGTTTAATAAATAGGGCATATCCACATAGGTTGAACACCTTAACGCAACTACTCACACAAACAAATCAATACACCAATATATTACGCATTTAAAACCCTCAAAGAAGAAAAAGGTCCACAACCCCAACTAATGCAGCCACTTGAGGAAATATATTAATGCAAAAGGAAAATAATTTACATATGATTTTCTCACAATCAATCATCAGCAAATGACCCTCCATGCTCTTTAAATAGAGATCATGGATTAATCGAGTGCTAAGCCACAATTCAATATATATGTTAGCATTGAGGAGAGGTTAATTGTTGTATCACTCTATGTCTAGAACATAATTGTTACCATTGGATTGTATAAGTACAATGCATACTAAAAAAACATGGTTTACCTAAAGTCACATTAGACTAGGTTGATCTTAACTAACTCCTAAGTATCTAAATATCCTAGCATTGGTTTCAAAGTGGTTTCAAAGACATGACCTTGGTGTGCCAAACCTTGGAATCAATTATGTATCCCACTTTTAGGCCAAAGATACCTACCAAAGTGCACTTGTTGTGGTATGGAGCCTCGTTCATGGACCACAAGCCATAGAAGCAAAACACAAGCCCTACAACCTTTGTTTTCAACCTGCACAATTTCTTAGAAGTAGTGTGTAGTGCCTAAGTCATTGGATTTTATCCTTGAAGCATGTCTTAGGCCAAAATACCTACCCATGGTGTGACAAATATTTTAATTAGGCCCATGTCCCACTCCTAGACCAAATATTCTATCCAAAGGAAATGTCTCATGGTTTGGGGCCACATGCATGGACGATGCACCTTAGGATAAGCTCACTTAGGGCCCAAGCCAATAGATTCATAGAATATCTTGGATAAGGAGAATCTTTCTTAGTTTATGAAACCTTGGAATCAAGCATATATCCCACAAATGTGTCAAAGCTACCATCCAAAGGGCATGCCTCGTGATTTTTTCCCCCATTCATGGCTCATGTGCCTTAGAAATAGCCCGTTTAAGGTCCAAGCCCCTGAAATTTTCCCTTGAAGAATGTTTTGGGCAAGGAGAACTACCTCTTTTGCATCAAACCACTAATTAGACTCATTAACCGCTCTTGGGATTTAGGGCCTAAGCCCCTTGTTTTCAACCTTGAAACAATTTTTTGGCTAGTTTTGGCACCCAAAGTTTTGGGTTTAGTTTTGCACGCGCGCACACAAATCAAGTTGTGTGCACTCATTCCACAGTTTTGTGTTCACCAAAGGAAATGCACAAATATTTCCATAGAGTGCGCACCGAACCAATTTTTGTCAGTAGCATGCCAAGTATAAAGACTACCAAGTACACGTCGGTCCGAGTTTTGTCAGTTGCGCCGGAAACCAAGAAGATGCCCACCAGAATCAAGAAAGGAATCACTGGGAAATCTCCCGGAATGATTATTTCCCACATCATATGAATATGTGGGGTGGCCAGAAGATGAGTTGGCCAGGCAATTAAGATTGCCCCCAATGCAAAGAGTCTACATGGAGCGATGGCAGGCACCAAAAGCATGTGAGGCAGATGATTCAGACAAGCGAGTGGAGGATAGCATAAAGAGACAGTACTCCCCAGCATCGGAAGATATAAAAGAGATATCTAAGCTCAGAAAGTGAGTTAGCTCGTGAGTGAATCAGTCAGAGATTTTTGAGTTAGCTTAGTTTCTAGTATCGAGCTCACTCTGAGCCTGCTATAATCTTATGATGTTTTGAATATATTCTTGTGTCTTTGTTCTATTTGAATCCTAACACAAGATACATGGCGCATTATGTTGTATTCCCATTGTTTTATATAGTAATGATATGAAGCTCTATGGATGTCCTAAGCAGTTTTTCAGCGCACTGTATATCTCTAATGTGTTGGAATGCGTCTAGTAATAAAGATATGCCATTTTTGATCTATTTTGTGTCTATTATGAATCAGTTGAATATGTGTGTGTATAGTTTTAGTTCTTAGTCCTTAATAGGTTATCATATCTGAGTTACATGGATGTCAAGTGCAGTAATGTTTCGTATGTTTAATCCTTCATCCCCGACACAAGACCTTATGGTCTCTATGATCCTCTCTGCATCTCAGGTGAGACCTTCCTCGGCCTTGGTCGAGGATTGATATGTCGGTGCTTTAGGGTTTTGTTGGACAAGCTCTAGATGAAACATGGGTCCAAAACTCCCCAACGTTAAGAAGGTTGGTACGCGTGCAAACGTGGACCAAAAATGGTGACACAACACCCAACAAATGGTTCCGTTGTCGGGACCTGAAATCTTGTTGAGATCGATGGAGGAAAAGAAAAATGAGTTGGCATCCTTCTAAGGAGGAGATTCAAGACTGGATAGAAGTGAAAGAAGACAAGTTTTCCATGTGAGATATGCAAGGATTACGCGTTAACACAAAGGAATGGAAAGGAAAATATCTTTACTTGGATATGCATGAGCTCTTCTTTGTAGAATTTCCATGTATGTTGCTTGAATGGTTAAAGAGACAAGTTGAATTCAATTCAGTTGTGTTGCTAGTGGAGCCGATAGTTTCAGATCAAGCCAATCTTGATAGTTTGAAGGCGCTAGATAACAAGTGGATTCAGGCTATTGATTTTTGGTTCGGTCGAGTGAAGGAAGGATACATTATTGAGTTTGCTATAGAATATAGTGATTCTTTGAGTGAGGCTAAAAGAAAGTTTGAAGAAGTTCCAAGGAAGCGGATGCTAGAAGAAATCCCACTTCGGATCAAGATGTTGTTCGTGGAAAAAAGAATGATGTGCATGGATCCTGATAGAATGGTCGAGTAAACCCCCTAGCCTTGGGGCGGGTTGGAAAAGGTGGGGGGAGGAGAGACAGAATATTGATCTAGTGAGAGGGATCCAAGAAGTTTGTTGAGATGAGGTGAGGACTGGAATAGACTTAGAAGAGTAGAGGAGAAAAAGAGTCGAGAGATGCACAAGAAGAGTTGAGCAGAGGAGTAGAGAAGAGTTATTCAAGGGTGCGCAACTAGGTGTCAGGCCCAGAATGAAGAGGAAACTCACACCAGGCAATGGTGTGGGAGAGGATTTTGTGCCAGAGTGGAGCACAAGTGAGGACAGGCTTACGAAGACACTTGACGTCAAAGATATTAGTATTGACAATAGCGGTAGTGAGGGCCTAGGTGACAAATCTCGTACCCTTTGGTTGTTGATGTATGTCATAACCTTAAGAGAGGAGAGAGTGCAGATGTGTGGTGCATGGGCGCAAATTTTTAGTGCATCGATAGACTTGGAGGAGGAAGCGCCACAAAATTACACGTTGACAAGAAGAGAAGTTATCACATAGTACAGTGAGGCACCAATCATAAGAGAATTTGGCTCTCAGTGTAGTGATAGTACATTGAGTAGAAGAGAGGATGGCACGTGGAGAAGTCATGTGCTGAGTAGAGAGAGTGATTATGCGCAAGGTGGTAGTGTGCAGATCGGACTGGGAGATGAAGTGTGTAGTGGCAGTGCACAGATCGTCCTACAGGAAGGAGCGCATGTTTGTGTTGCATAGTCAAGTTCAGAAGAGAGGGCACAGAACGTTGATGCGCCAGAAGAGAAGGAAGATGAAGGCTCCCCCAGTGGTGGGGAGACGAGTTGATATTATTGGATGGTCTTGTGCAATTGAAAGTAGATACCTCTCTGGGTCACCTCATNTGTTCCACCCCCCTTGCACATTTTTAATCAAGAAGAAAACATAGTAATTAGTGAAGAGATTGGAGTCAAAGAAAGAGAAGAATAAGAAATAAGTGATGAAACAAGTAAGAAGAAGGTGAAGTCATCAATACTTTACCCCATATGATATTGGTCTGGAAAGTTCTAGCCAATAACAGTCAGAGAATAGGAACTAGCTCTAGTTCCAAGATGGAAAATCAAGATAGTACATTGAGGTTGCATGTGTTCCATGGAACGAGTGAGGACAATGCAAAGAAACATTGGTTTGGCTGTGAAGAAATCTAGTCTATAAAGACTTGTTATAGCAATATTTGTCTCACCCCATGAAATCTTGCACAGAAGGATTGTTTCCATTTCCCTATGCAAACTTAAAGTCCCTTTTTTGCAAATCACGGAGCTAAAAACATAATTTTTCCACATATACGTGCCCTGCCTATATGACAGCATGCGTATACGCAGGTTGCACCACTACAACCCATGTACATCGGGAAATGTGCCCAAAATTAAAAAATGGTGTTGGGTTTCCATGTCATCTTAAGAGATCTATGATCCTTGGCCTTCCATATACTGGAAACGTTCCGAATCGGCCCTTCATTTCCACTTGAAGGCTATAAATGGGTCGAATCTAAGCTTTGGAAAAGAGGAGAAAGAATTCAACTTTGAGAGAAAAGTTACTCTGGAGAAATTATTCACTTCACATTGAGTCTGCATCCCTTTGTCCTTTAAGTCTGAACACATTGTTCAGCCCCCAAGCTCTTCCCTTATTCATTGAGAACTCCTTTGTATCTCCTATATGAGCTTGCCTTTGGTGGAGGATTGAAGTGGTGGAGGCCCAGCTGGAAGGAACTTTGTTTCTCGATTCCTAACCGTGGGGACACAGAAGTTTGTAACTCATTCACTTCTGTTGATTACATCTTAATAGAAATACTCTTTTCTCGTCCAATTAATATCTCGCAAATATTTGAATTATTATTCCATGGTCGTATTTGTCATGAATGTTGATGGATTATGCTATTAAATGTGTTAACATTATATATTATCACCATATGCTTGTGTTTCTTGGTTGTTGAGGACTAGTTGCAGGAATATTGCTTTGGGTCAAGTGCTCAATGGTGGACTTCATCATGTCTGGACAAGGTAGGCCTCTTATCTTGTCTTGTTAGCATATTTGTTTATATGTCATACTTGATATTAGAGTTGATTTCTACAGTCATTTCCGTCTGTTGTGGTTTAACCCTAGCCATAGAGAGATTTCCCTCGTAACAGAATTGGTGACCATATTGGGGACATAATCTTCTTTTTTGGGGTTTGGAGTGTTTTTCTCCTTAGATTGCTCTCATTCATATTGAGTTTCTTGTCGTATGATTGCTTGACAACCTCTGTTCACTCTGGGTCTAAGTTTGTCAGCCTTCTCCTTAGCCTAGTTGTGTTTTGACACATATACGCGGGTTTTTGCTTGACAGACGCGTACATACACATGTTGTATTTCTGAAAGTTGCGTACATATGCGCTTTTCCCTTGAACAGTCACATACATCAAACTTTGTTTCTTGATTCTTGGGTTTGGTGGTTGTTGGGTAGGTTTTGATGATTTTTGAGTCTTCTTGGGTCTCTGTGGTGACTGTTAAGTGTGTGTGGAATGACAGGAAACCTGTCTTTGGTTGAATTTTTGGGTAGTGCCCTTCTCATCATCTTTTCATTTTGATTGTCCTTGCACCTTGGGTTGGGTGTTTTGCTCCTTGATATCCTACTTGTGTTGTCTATGTTTATACACGGTAGAGTCTTTATATCAAGTTGTTGTTCAGTCCTTTCATTTTATTTTTCTTATATCAAAAATACAAAAATATTAGACATTTTACGTTGATTGGCGTTTTTATCTTTTGAGTCTTTGTCATTTATCTTAGTGCATGTAAAGAAAGATTGCATTTTATTTAGAATTGCATAATTGAATTGAAAATTTCATTTTTGAGAAGCATGTCATTCATTGGAAAGTGGAGTTAGGACTTTGCATTGTATTCATATTCATTTATTTTACTTGTTGAGTCATAACATCATTAGTTTCACGACCGCACCTTTTGAGTAAGCACGAACATTAAAATTAACGCTATAATTTAAAATCGATTAGTAACAATTTTATTTTATAGGGTGCACAAACTAGCTTAGGATTTAGAGCCTTGGAATAAGATTTTGTGAGTAAACTTCTCCAAGGCTATTAAATCAACATATGTGTCTGACTAAGGGAGTGGAGAAATCCATTGCATAATCAGTAAGATCATGAGGCTTTTCTTACATCGGAGTTAAGCATGAGGTCGTTGGAAGTCGGTTGGAGGGATATCCCCTCGATACCTTCTTAGCGTCAGAGATATTTCTGGGGATCTTGCTAGTGCCCTTACCTGCGTGAGAGGCGGTGCTTTCAAGGTTTTGGGTTTTTCTACCCTGCCCATATGGTGGACCTAACTTATGACTATTCACTTGTGCATTGGTTATACCATGGTTTATTAGTTGCTTGAATTAGGTTCCACATAGGTTACTTGCAAGGATTATTCTGCAGATACCCTGGGTCAGATAAGGGTCAGACAACACACAACCTTTATAGAGGATTACCTCTCTGGGGGGATCTGACCGACTATTTGTTAAGCCCACGAGGGCCCTTATAACTGATTATGTTTCCTCCAATCTTTAGCAGCGGAGTCTTAGGCCCCTCTTGGGCAAGGCATACCTACTTTAGAGAGGGAGATCCCTTTCATCCACTTTATCATGTTTGTGTGCATGTTGGCATTTTGATTATTTTCGGTGTGCTCTTTGATTATTAGTAGACCTTTGAGATTTTATACTGTGCTTTGAGTTGTCATTATCATGGATAGTGGATTTCCTGTGGCCCCCTTCTTTACCACTACCCCCCCATGATGTTCAGTCATTTCATAGGGATGAATTCATCCGCTTTTCATAATAGTATGCAGAATTATGACACTCAATATGTGCCTTGGGTCTCTAATCATTTTCCTATTGATATGACAAATGTGCATTCACCCTTTCCATCCTCTCCCTGGCCTACTTATATGAATCCTAGTTTTGGATCTGGGGGCACCATGGCCCCGCCGTCTATGTCTTCATTTTATAGGAGTCATGTCCCTTAACCAACTCTCATTGTGGGAGGTTGGAACCTCCCCTCTTACAGATCCAGTCCTAGCCATGTTTTTTCAAGAGCCAGTACTCAAATGGGTGGTTATTCTACTTATTACACCCCATCCATGTATCCTCCTTCTGCCATGCCAATTCCTACGAACCCTTTTCCCATGGCGGGTCCACATATATCCTCAGGTATTTCATATGGAGGGAATCAATTTTATGGTTCGGGCTACCGTCTTCACGGAACCCCTTCACATGGGGGAAACATATATCCTCACTTGAATAATCCTTATCATACTTATGTCTCTTCGCAAACATCTACTTCAGTAATGATACCCGTACAAACCTCTATGGATCAATTAGGCGGAGGATACTACCTTTCTGAATGGGGAAAAGGTGTAAATAAGGACCCTTCCTGGCCTGCAATGTCTCAAAACCAATATTTCCCGGGACCTTGGTTTCAAATGCCACAACTCCCCACCACCGCTAGTCTAGTCACTGCCAGTCATACTTGAGCTCCATCACCAACCACTGCTAGTCACATTGGAGATTGGTCGATGACCTCTGCAAGTCATGTTGAAGACCCGCAACCAGCTATTGCTAGTCATGCTGGGGGCATCGCTCTATTCTCCATGAGTCATATAGATGTCACACCTCCAACCTCTGTACATCATGTGGGAGATGAACCTCCAGCCTCTGCCATTCATGCTGAGAGCATGTCACCAACCATTGTAAATGACATTGGGGGCATTCATACGGTTGATAAGCCTAGATGTGTCAGGCGTAAGTCCATATTCCTTTGCAGGACTTGCAAAGGAAATCACCTTACTCATTTGTGTCCTGCTATTGTCGGGATACCAGAAGCATGGTTCTCACTAGAGGGCCCTTCGGGTTCTGAATCATCTATCGTTTCCCCACACTTTTTTTCTTCGTTGGTTGACACAGTGGTCATGTCAATGCAATCTTTGGTTGACACCCCTCTTCCTCTAGGGGTTGATGCATCTCTTGAGAGTGTTTCCTCTCATCATGTTCAACCAGTGGTCGTGTCAATACAATCTTCAACTGACACCACTCTCATTTTTTAGGGTGATCTGTCTCCTAGCCTTATTGTCACACATCCTATTCAACCAATGGTTGAAGAAGTGGCCGTACCAGTGCAATTTCAGGTCAATCCAACCCTTCCCTTGGAGGGTGATGCGTCCTTCACCCATGTCATCATCATTTCTAGTACTACACCTTCTGAACAAGAGAGAATTTTACTCTCCTCGAGTACTCTCCCTTCAAGTCATGCAGCAATTCCATTTGATTGGGATGGTCTTATGGGATATCCAATGCCTCCTCCTATGTCCCTTCAAGTAAGAGACATTATCTTATATATCACGGAGAAGGTAACCTCTGCTAGGAATTTATCCTACTAGACTTGGAGAGATTTGGGTTTTCCAAGGCTTGTGTCAGTTATTTGTAAGATGTTGACCTTTCACAGAAGTCCAGCACGGGAGCCTTGGCCTCCCCCATGACATGCCACCTAGAAACCTCTCAATGAGTCTGATTTAAGATCTTTTCTGACTCGTCTAAAAAATGAAAATATTCCCAAGTGAATTTCTTCCTTTCACACTCGTTAATTGGACTTGAAAGGTCGTGAGTCTTGGTTAAGCTCTTTTCCGACTCATTTTCAAAAAGCGAAAAGATTTCCGAGTGAACTTGTCTCTTTCACAGTCGTAAATTGGATTTGAAAGGACGTCTATTTGGTACAAGTTTATCCCTTTTTCAAGCCAAGTAGACTAAGATTACAAAAAAGGACATTTTTTGGCGTTAAGTTGTGATTGCATCCCATGCCCTTGTTTGCAGTATTGAGCCTATTGTCGGTTCTCGATTTCCGTTATAAACTGTTTGCCTCGGCATTTTTACATCCTCAACCAAGCAGAGCCTTGTTTATATCCTTCGCAGCTTGACACCCTATACCTAAGAGGAAACATTCCCCTGAGTGTTTGTATCCCGCATGCACTTCCTTGCATTGAGCATAGGTATGTTCCACTGCTAGAATTAGTTTTTCTTACTTGCAACACTTGTTCCCTCCTCTGTATCATAGCATTCATTTGACTATGAAGAAACAAAAAAAAAAAAGACAAGCAGGAAGGGAGTGTTATCTTATATTGGCAACAGGCGTGTCGCCTTTGAACAGAGCACAAAAGTTTTGAGTCCACTTGTCATCATAATTTTGGGTTTTGCATGGCCTTAGGAAGTTGAGCTCGTTACAAAGAGTTTACTCCCCCGACTGATTACTCTTCCAGTCACTATGGAGAATTTGATTGATGCCTCCTGCATCTCATGGTTTCATCATTAATTCTATGATGCATGAGTCTTCCATATGTCTCATGCTCTTATTCAAAGGATGTTTATCAACCTGTGTTGGCCATTCCTTAGAAATCTTGACTTTCCATGTCAATCATACCCTCAGTTTGTCTCATAATCACATGAAGTTGTAGTCCTATTGCACACCCTGGTCCTACTTTCCTCATTGGTAGGTAACCTTGAACCCAGCAGTCGACATTTCATCATTGGTCGTTGACTGGGTGGTTTCCCTTGTGTTTGACAGTAAGACATCTATTCACACATTGGGATTCGTTCAGTGTCTTGGATGACATTAGCTTTATTGGTGGTTTCCTCGCCTTTGTCAGCAGTTTTCCTCATTGGTTGATATTCAGAGGGTCTTTTTCGTGTACCACTTGCACCTGGCACATGCGAAATACGCACAGGGTTGTTGGTTCGTGAACATGTTCTTCATCTAATTTCCTCCAAATCATTAAGCTCTTGCTTTGTACCTCATGTTGAATGATGAGAGATGCCTTAATTCTCTCCTTTCAACGGGTCTCCTTCCATCGAATTCAACTCATTTATTTTGGAGACGAGACCTAGAGTCCTATGAGTACCTAGAGGCTTGCAGTCATTAGTGTCAGGTTCTCTCACCATCGACAGTTTGGAATACATCAATGTATCATGATCGATGGATTCTTCAATTGTTCGACTCGACTCCTTTATTTAAACTTGTAAGAATGCACTAGGTGCCTTGATACCTACTTTCATCATCGGTGGGTTGTCTCGCGTTTGTTAATGGTATACCTCATTGACCGCTAATCAAATGAAGTCTCATTATGTTCGACCTCAACTCCTTTATTCAAATGATGTGGACTTGCACCTTTGGAGGATTGTGTAGAAGACTTGAAGACATCAGTTTATAGTCACAGCTTTCCTGATTTGTTGTTACCTTTTCATTGGACTAATACATGTGTGACTTCAGTGATCATGGGAGATCAGATTGTACTCCATTGTATACAGATATCTTCATATTGATTTTGAGACTGGTTTCACTGGGCCTTGTTCATGACTATGACAACCTTTGGCATGTAACCACATTTGTATTTTCCTCTTCATGGCCATGAACAGTTGTTTGGTATATTTTCACATGGATCTGCAGTGTAATTCAAATTGGCAGCCATGTATGCAAAGTCAGTAGAGATTGTAATAAGAAACTAGTTCTTCCAGCTGGTTCCCCATCACTCCACTTCTGGGTTTTTATAATGTATTTCGGCCATCGTAGATACTCCTCTGACCTCACACATTAGGGGGCATCTGTTATAGAAAGATTTTCCTCATCCCATGCAATCTTGAACAAAAGGCATGTTTCCATTTCCCTATGCAAACTTGAAGTCCCTTGTTTGCAAATCCTAGAGCTAAAAACATATTTTTCCACATTTATGCACCCTGCCTATATTACAGCATGTGTATACGTAGGTTGCACCACTACATCCTACGTACATCGGGAAATGTGCCCAAAATTAAAAAATAGTGTCGGGTTTCCATGTCACGTCACGAGATCTATGATCCTTGGCCTTCCATATACTGGAAACGTTCTGAACCGTCCCTTCAGTTCCACTTGAAGGTTATAAATGGGCCAAATCCAAGCTATGGAAAAGAGGAGAAAGAATTAAACATTGAGAGCAAAGTTACTCTAGAGAAATTATTCACTTCACATTGAGTCTACATCCCTTTGTCCTTTAATTCTAAACACATTGTTCGGCCCCCAAGCTCTTCCCTTATTCATTGAGAAATCCTCTGTCTCTCTTATATGAGATTGCCTTTGGTGGAGGATTGAAGTGGTGAAGGCCCAGCTGGAAGGAACTTATTTTCTCGGTTCTGAACCATGCCAACACGGAAGTTTGTAACCCATTCACTTATACTGATTACTTCTTAATAGAAATACTCTTTTCTCGTCCAATTAATATCTCGCAAATATTTGAATTATTATTCCATGGGCATATTTGTCATGAATGTTGATGGATTATGCTATTGAATGTGATAAAATTATATATTATCACCATATGCTTGTGTTGCTTCGTTGTTGAGGACTAGTTGCAGGTATATTGCTTTGGGTCAAGTGCTCAACGGTGGACTTCATCGAATGTCTGGACGAGGTAGACCTCTTCTCTTGTCTTGTTAGCATATTTTTTTATATAACATACTTGAGATTAGAGTTGATTTCTGCAATCATTTCCATCTGTTGTGGTTTACTCCTAGCCATAGAGATATTTTGCTCATAACAAGAGAATTACAAATGATACGGTTGAGATCATGCAACTAGAGACTACGTTCAGGGATAGGGCCCTAACGTGGTACATGAAGTATAAGGCTACTATGCCAGTGGGACAGAAGAGGTCCCTACCGATATCAAGCAGGATCTGATTCGGGAGTTTCAAAATACAAGGTCAAAGTCCTGATGCATTATGGAAATCAAGGAGATCAAGCAGAAGGAAAGAGAAACCTTATGGGATTATGACCAGTGGTTCAAAAACTTGTTGGATAGGCTGGCATTCCATATTCAATATGTGCAGCATAGAGAGTGGTTCATTGTGGGGTTGCTCCCCATACCCGAGTCCCACTCACCCAGCAAAAGGTGATGACTCAAGTCAAGGTAATCGAGATCACAATGTGCTTGGAAGCTACCCCTGGAGGCACAGAGACATCGGCCATGTTGGCACAATTTTAGTCACAATTGTCCAACCTAACCATATAGCTTCAATATATGGCCAAGACTAAAGTCATGCACAAGAACGTATGGTGTACTACATGTCGTTTAGAGGGGAATCATCGAGACGAGTACCCAGTCCTTCTAAATTGTGTGGGGATAGGGGCACCAAGTCCATTTTCATTTGGATTTTCATAATGGTGTTAAATATGTATATAGTGGGGCCATGTGCCACCCCGGTTTCCCACATTACAGAAGTATCATACAATGACTCACACCCCATTCTATGAGTTCTGTAAATCCATCGGCCATGATGTCAATAGTTGTCGCTCCCTCCAGTTAATGTAAGATAACACCCGAGATGCATTCTAGGTATAATAGGAGAAACAGGGTGGTGATTGTGGTGGTGTCTATAGAGGTGGATATCAAGGAGGACCCTGAGGTGGATATGGGCACAGTTGCAGTTGCGGATATGGTGGAGGAAGCGATAAACCCCCTGCAAGTTTCAATTGTAGTGAGATTGGTCATGTCTCGTGACTTTGAAGTAACCCACGCATGTTATTCGCATATTTTTATAGTCCTGGACATGTAACCAAGGACTATCAAGACTTGTTGAAGAAGTGGGAGGACAAGAAGGTCAATTGTAACATGGTGCATGTTGAGTTGCGCAATAACAATAAGAAGAACGAGGAAGCAGACGTCAGGGTAGTAACCCGCAAAGGAGTGAAGATAGGAGAAAACTTCGAGCATGGTGAAGGCTCGGGTCAAAAACCAGATGGAAAGGTAAGGACGACACCCCATCCCCCTCCAAAGTTTGATGTTTCTCAACAAAATCAATTTATGCACGATGCACAGAGAGCCCTTGAAGAAGAAAGAGCGCACGAGGAGTTGCAACACGTGACTTAGAGGTTTCTTGAAGAGACATGGATCTGGGAGGAAGTGACAAAGGCAACACAAGGTCTCTAGAGGAATCACGGATCCGCAAAGAAATGCAGCAAGAGACACAAAGGTCACTAGAAGAAGCTCATGTGCGTGAAGAATTGCAGCACGCAACGCAAAGATCTTTGGAGGAGGCTCACGTGCATGAGGAAATTTAGCATGCAACCCAAAGATCGATAGAAGAAGCACGCAGACAGACTACATTGCAACATGCTGAGAAAAAGGATTATGAAGAATAATGCCAAGAAGAATTGCAATGCACAACACACACAAAAGGCTTGCGCGACCTAGGTCGCATGGAAAAAGTTGAAGATCAAGTCAAGACCTTCATACACTTTTGTTTGTGCTTGCTTAAAGATCCATAAGTTGCAAGTAAGTTGACCCAGATGTTAATTGCTTGCATGAAAGAACAAGGAGAGGGGACCACCATATCAGTTCCACTGCCAGAGAGGGATGTCTTCCAAGTCACTAATAAAAAGTGCACTAGTCGAGAGTTCAAGATGGCAGTAGAGCTTGGTGGGTACGATATGGATGGAGTCATGTTGGATCTAGGATATGACATAAACATTTTACCCAAGAAGTCTTAGGAAGTGATGGGTAAGCCTAAGTTGGTTTGGTTTCCCATTGAGCTCCGATTAGCCAATCAATACAATATATATCTCCTAGTTTGGCTAGAGCAAGTAGAAGTGAACATAGAAGGAGTAAAAACAAAGGCTGACTTTGAAGTCATCGAGATCGTGGATGAGTCTGATCCCTACCCTGCATTTTTGGGAATTGACTAGGCCTTTGAAAATAATGCGATGTTAAATTTGAAGAAGAGGCAGATGTCCTTCGAAACCAACACCATGCACCTGGTTGGGCCACTAGATCCATATGAGGACGACCGCTATAATGATCCCGTAGATGACGATGCACAGAGCTTGACTATTGAAAATATTTACAAGGTCACGAGGCACAGGGATGACTACATCAACCCCACCATAGATGGAGAACTAAGTCGGAGGTGTGTCAAATATTATGACATGGATTATGAATATTCCCTAGATAGATGGCAGAATAATCTCTATGAAGTGTCCACGCGTAGATGTGCATGAATCATGAAAGCAATGTGATGGATCAGGTCTGAACTTTCTGATGCCCCGCAGTTTGATGGCACCAGGCCAATGGAGAAATTCCTGATGCAGATGGAGAGAATTGTTCTTGTGGAGCAAAGACTTCGAGACATGGATGTCGTAGTTCTAGGGAGCTCCCGCGGTGGTGGGTGACCCACCACCCAAATATTTAGATCTAGGAGTAGGTGTTGAGTTCATAAAAGTCTGATTACAGCGTATCGCCAACTTTGAACTAGCCAACTGATATAATGGCACTGAGTACCCTCAGGAACATATCTCATTTTGTGAACGACGTTGGACTGGTAAGAACATCTCTCAAGCCCAATGGTTCCATCAGTATGTCCATACCATGGATATGGTTCCTAGAAGTTGGTACATTCAAGAAGAACTCGAGAGGAAAACAAGTGAGTGGACCCATATGAGTTCCCAGTTCCTTTAGACCTTCAGGTTCATCGCAGAAAATCTGGTTCTCAGCAAGGCACTATATCGGGTTAAGGACTTCATTTTTCATCGGCAACCAAAGGTCGTCGGCCCCAGAGTGGTCTACTCATACCATCATCTGGTGGAAAAATTGAAAGAAGAAGTACATTATTGGAAGGTTGATGTGGACAATATTGATGACGAAGACCCCTGTGACATCTAGATCATAGAATTGAAAGGAGAATGCGCACTAAAGGGGAATTCAGTCGAGACAACTGCACCAGACTATAATTCCCCCATAAAGACTAAGAAGAACAATATTGGGATGGAAGAAGCATACAAGACGGTCATTATTAGAGATTATTGGGATAAGGAGACAGTCACTCAGATCGTTGACCTCCTTAAAGAATATGAGGATTTGTTTCCTTGAAGTTTTCTGAGATGAAGGGAATTGCGGGTTCCTTGGGAGATATGAAGATCCAACTCAAGCCCAATGCCAAGCCAATCAAGAGAAGACCCTACCGTCTAAATCCTAAGTACAAAGAAAAGGTGTGGAAAGAACTAGATCGAATGTTGGATGTCGGGATCATTGTCCCTATGGAGGAATCTGATTGGATTAGCCCCATGGTCATGCAACCTAAAAAGACCAGGGAAATTTGTATATGTGTCAATCTATGGAGTCTAAACGTAGCCTGTTTCCATGATCCTTTCCCAACCCCCTTTACATACGAGGTGCTGGAAAATGTTGGCAACATGGAAGCTTACTAATTCACGGATGGTTTCTCCAAATATCATCAAGTTCGGATCAAAGAGGAAGATCGGGATAAAACCACCTTTACGACCAAATGAGGGTCCTTTGGATATATATTCATGCCCTTTGGCTTAAAGAATGCCCCTGCATTGTTTTCTAGGATAGTGATCACAACTTTCAAGGAACTTATCCACAAGTTCCTTGAGGTATACTTGGATGACTAGACTGTGTTTAGTTTGTTAAAGGGGTGCATAGAATCCCTTTGACTAATACTGGATCGATGTCACCAGTTACAGATCTCTTTGAATTTGAATAAATGCATCTTTTGTACACCCTTCAGGACATTTCTGGGCCACATCGTGTGTAAAGACGACTTGGTCATGGACCCAGCTAATATTGTCGTCATCTTGGATATGGTGGCCCCTACTTTGGTTTGTGGAATGTGTGCAACCTTGGGACATACCGAATACTACAGGTGGTTCAATCAAAACTATGCTCAAATTGCATCCCCATTGGAAAGATTGTTGCGCAAGGATAATAAATATGAATGGACATAGGAATGCTAGCAAGCCTTCGATACCTTGAAGGAAAAACTAGCTATTGCACCCATTTTAATTTTTCTAGATTGGTCCAATCTCTTCCATGTCCACATCAATGCTTCATCCATTGCACTAGGCATCGTTCTGGCCCAACCAGGGGAATTCAATATCGATCATTTGATCTACTTTGCAAGTCAAATTTTATCTTATGTTCAAAAGAAATTACACCACAACCGAGCGTGAGGGACTGGCTATGATATATTCCTTGTAAAAGTTCCACCACTACTTGTTGGGGTCCATCTTCAAATTCTTCACTAACAATTCCACCCTCAAGTATTTAGTTAAAAAACCTATTTTAGGTGGTCGTATATTTTGGTGGTTGCTACTATTTCAAGAATTTGACTCTGAAGTTGTAGTTAAACCAAGGAAACACAATGTGGGGTCGGATCCTCTCTCACGAATTGAAACAGGGGAAGTTGCTCAGATCCCTGACGATGAACTTCCTAATGCGTAGCTCTTTCGAGTGGAAGTCATACCAGATCAATTGGATGAAATAGAAAAATTCATCATCACTGGACATGCTCCCAGGGAATATACTCCTGTGCAACGTCAACAATTGGTGACCCGCAATGTTGATTTTCAGTTGATTGTCAGACAATTTTATAAGTTGGGCACAGATGGAATCCTATGTCGTTGTGCTTTGGTACACTAACAGAACTCCCTCCTATATGAGGCACATGAAGGTATTGTTGGAGGCCATAACATTGGCAAGGATATTGTGCGCAAGGTTCTACGCACAGGGCTCTGGTGGCCCTCTCTCTTCATTAACTCTAAATACTATTGTAAACATTGCAATGTATGTCAACAAGTGGGAAACCCTTGACGTAGAGATGAGCTCCCACTCTTCCCAGTAACTGCACTTGATCCCTTCAAAAAATGGGCCATAAACTTTGTTGTTCCTATCAAGTTTCCCACATGTCACACCGAGGTGCAAAACATTATTACTGCAACATAATATCTAATAAGATGGGTGGAAGTAGTGTCGGTCAAGGATTGTATAGCAAAAACTATGGCGCGCTTCATTATTTACAACAACATCACCATATTCAGATGTCCAAGGATATTGATGAGTGACCAAGGATCGCATTTTCTGAATGATACGATCCATAAACTCACTCAAGAGTTCATGATCCATCACTAGAAGAGCACTCCTTACCACCCTCAAGCTAATGGTATAGTTAAAGCTTTCATTAAAATTTTAGAACATGCTTAACCAAAGTTTGTAATGTGTAGTGTGATGACTGGGATCAGCGTATGCCTGAAATATTATGGGCTTACTGAACCATGTGCAAAAGGATGACTAAACACACCTCGTTCATATTAGTCGATGGAAAGGAAGTGGTCATGTCATTAGAATTTGTGGTCCCTAGCCTCTGTGTTTCCCTCAAAACTCACATGACCAGTGATTAGTCCCTCCATCACATGTTGGATGAGATTATGGAACTCGAGGAAGACTAAATAATGGTCGACTTCAATTAGATGGTCGAAAAAGAGAGACAAAAGGCCTAACATGATCGTAACATCCACCGGAAAATCCTTTAGCTGGGATATTTAGTTTTGTTATATGACAACAAATATTTACAGCATCCTCGTAAGCTACGCATGCATTGGTTGGGTCCACTTTGGCTAGTCTACATTAGTGAAGCAGTTGCCGCCAAACGGGAAACTATAGAAGGACAACCACTCAAAGGTCTCATTGATGGTAGTAGGTTGAAGGTGTACTATGGCCCTCAAGGGTCAACCGCCATTTAATCTTTTGTCATCTTTACAGATCAATACAGTAATATTATCACAAGTTGTATAGTAGTTAGCATAGCTCATATTCAACATAATTTCCATATTGATAGTTCAAGCATTCACCTCAATCACTCAGGCGGTATCAATCAAGTGACATAGGGTGCAGGTCATCTAACGTTCCAAGTACACATCAGGTGGGTGCTCATGAATTTCCTGACGCTTTAACTCTGGAAAGGGAAACTAATATGATACGAGTCATTCGCACATGTCACAAGTACACATCGAGTTGCATTATCACATTTTTTGATGACCCTTTCCAGTACAGCCATTCTACAATATCGATCCACCCATCCTATGTAGTTTACCGTCACCTCTTTCTTACCCTTCATGCCATCCCTTCATGCACATTGTTGCTTCGTCCTTCCTCCCCGTCCACACCATCTCTTGCCTATATATTTCATGGCCCTGATTACTAGTCAGCGTATTTCTCTACTAGCTCCTATCATGATTTCCTTTCTCCTCTTGTTTTGATTCCCTTTCTCCCCTCTCATGGCATGGCTTAGCTGGCTATCCATAATTTTTTTTTATAACGAGTTTGATCAACCAACCCAAGAGGCTATCCTACATTCTTCCAGGAGGTAGTTTGTATGTCAACCCCTGCTCGTACATTGTTTGTCCACCCTTTGTCTTTGACAGTACCAACCTCATATCTCCCATCTTCTTGCACCATGTTTTCTTCTCAAGACCACTCCCCATCCCCCTACGCCAAGAGTTGCTTGACTCTTCTCCATGCTTTATCCCCTTTGCTGCTAAGTTGAGACCCTACTCAGTTGTTTACCCGACGCTCTTCTCCCACCTATCATCATTTTAATCTCTCCTAGAGCAAGCAAGTCAAACTGAATTATTCTTGTTAATCCCATTCATACTAGCCCTACTCTCACATCCTATCATTGCACCACAACCCCCTAGAATTATACCAGTCGAGACATCATGCTCGACCTGGCTATCCCAGAACACAAATACAAGAAGGGAATGATGCTCACTCTTAAGGGAACCTCACTTCTCTTTAGTAGTTAGTGTTTGATGGGGGACTTCGAATAGATCCCTCATTCACTTCCACAAGCACCAGTGAAGGATTTGATTCAAGCAACTAGATGCAATCACAGATATTCTGAAGAAGGATGATCTACTCTTCCTCAAATTATCCACCTAAATATTATGCAGTAGCTGGCTTGAGGAAGAGTCAAATAATAATGGGGGGGGGGGGTTGTTGGCACCCAAAATTTTCGGTTCAGTTTTGCACACGCGCACAAATGAAGTTGTGTGCGCTCGTTCCATAGTTTTTCACACACCGAAGGAAATGCGTGAAGAATTCCATAGAGTACACATTAGATAGGTTTTTTCAGCAGTGCGCCAGGTATAAACACTACCAAGTACGTTCCTATCTAAGTTTTTTTAGTTGCGCCGAAAACCAAGAAGATGTCCACCGAAATTAAGAAAGGAATCATCGGGAAATCTCCCGTAATGATTATTGCCTGCAGCATATGAAGTCGTGGGGCAGACAAAAGATGAGATGGCCAGGCAGTTAATATTTCCCTTGATGCAGAGAGTCTACGTGGAGTGTTGGCAGGCACCAAAAACGTGCGAGGCAGTTGGATCAAACAAGCGAGTGGAGCAGAGCAGAAAGAGACAACGCTCCCTAGTAGCGGAAGATATAAAAGAGAGCTCTAAGATCTTAAAGTGATTTAGCTCATGAGTGAATCGGTCAGATATTTTTGAGTTATCTTAGCTACCAATATCAAGCTCACTCTTAGCCTGTTGTAATCTTGTGATGTTTTGAATATATTCTTGTGTCTTTGTTTTGTTTAAATCCTAAGGCAAGGCGCATGGCACATTATGTTGTATTCCCATTGTTTTATATACTAATGATATGAATTTCTATGGTTGTCCTAAGTAGTTGTTCAGTGCACTATATATCTTTGGTGTGATGGAATGCTTCCAGTAATAAATATATGGAAGTTCTTATCTATTCTATGTATGTTATGAATGAGTTGAATATGTGTGTGTATAGTTTTATTTCTTAGTATTTAATAGGTTATCATATCTAAGTTACATGGAGGCCAAGTGCAGTAATGTTTTGTATGTTTAATCCTTCATCCCCGACACAAGACCTTATGGTCTCTATGATCCTCTCTGCATATCGGGTGAGACCTTCCTCAGCCTTGGCCAAGGATTGATATGTCAGTGCTTTGGGGTTTTATTGTACAAGTTCTGGACGAACTCTAGGTCTAAAACTCCCTACCGTTAAGAAGGTTGGTACGCGCACAAGCGTGGACTGAAAATGGTGACACAACACCCAACAACTAGGAGACTTGTCCTTGGTATACAAAACATTGGAGTTGAGTTAATATCACACACATGAAATAAATAATCCTTTCAAAGGGCTTGTTTTAAGGATTGAGTAGCATTTAGGACCTAAGTGCATAAGGTTTAGCCCAAAATGATTTTATGGGATAGAAGACCTATTGTTGGTTCACAAAAACTTAGAATCAAACCTATATGTCACTCACTAGATAAAGATTCCTTATGGAGGTGTTATTTCTAGTCAAGACCCCATAATTTTCTCGTGATCCCTAAGCATAATGTATAGGGGCTAGGCTCCTAATTTTTTTCCATTGATCACGTCTTGGATGAAGAGACATGTCTCTAGTGTGTGAATCCTAGAAATCAATCTCATATGCAACTTCTAGGATCATTAATCCTTCCATAAAACATTTGTCATGATTAGTGGGGCCATGCATAACCCATAGGTCCTAGAAGTAAGGTATAATGTCTAAGGAATGGAATTTGGCCATGAACAATATCCTTGGTGCTTTGACCCGTCACTAACATGCGAAAAGTTTGAATTGGTATTGTATCCAAATCTTGTGAAAAAATAGATGGGCCGACAACTTTATCTAGAGGGATTCTCACATTCTCTAAGACCCCATAAATGCCCTATGTGCCTTAGATCGTGAATTTAGGGCCCAAGCCCCTTTATTTTAACACAAAATCATTTATTTAGTCATGAGACCCATTCTTAGTGTGTCAAAACATAGAATCAAGTTTGTGTCCCACTCTTGGGATTGTGTGATGGTCCATGTAGGACTTTTGCATGGTTCATGGGTTGTAGAAGGTTTCTATAGAATCTAAGATCTTCTCTTTTAGCCTTGAAGCATGCCCTAGGTAAGGGGAATTATGGGGAAAAAATACCTTATGAAGGGAACGTATTATTGTTTGGGAATATGTGTATGGACCATGAGCCATATAATCATTGTTAGAGCCTAAGCCCTTAGTTATTTTCCTCAAAAATGTCATGGTCTAGGAGATATGTGTTTGGTGTGCCAAACCTCATAATCAAACTCATATCCCACTTTTGGGCCAAAGATTCCTTCTAGTGTGTAGATGTTGTG
>ML795987.1:194794-225576 GCA_009831015.1 Picea engelmannii
AAGGCGCATGGCACATTATGTTGTATTCCCATTGTTTTATATACTAATGATATGAATTTCTATGGTTGTCCTAAGTAGTTGTTCAGTGCACTATATATCTTTGGTGTGATGGAATGCTTCCAGTAATAAATATATGGAAGTTCTTATCTATTCTATGTATGTTATGAATGAGTTGAATATGTGTGTGTATAGTTTTATTTCTTAGTATTTAATAGGTTATCATATCTAAGTTACATGGAGGCCAAGTGCAGTAATGTTTTGTATGTTTAATCCTTCATCCCCGACACAAGACCTTATGGTCTCTATGATCCTCTCTGCATATCGGGTGAGACCTTCCTCAGCCTTGGCCAAGGATTGATATGTCAGTGCTTTGGGGTTTTATTGTACAAGTTCTGGACGAACTCTAGGTCTAAAACTCCCTACCGTTAAGAAGGTTGGTACGCGCACAAGCGTGGACTGAAAATGGTGACACAACACCCAACAACTAGGAGACTTGTCCTTGGTATACAAAACATTGGAGTTGAGTTAATATCACACACATGAAATAAATAATCCTTTCAAAGGGCTTGTTTTAAGGATTGAGTAGCATTTAGGACCTAAGTGCATAAGGTTTAGCCCAAAATGATTTTATGGGATAGAAGACCTATTGTTGGTTCACAAAAACTTAGAATCAAACCTATATGTCACTCACTAGATAAAGATTCCTTATGGAGGTGTTATTTCTAGTCAAGACCCCATAATTTTCTCGTGATCCCTAAGCATAATGTATAGGGGCTAGGCTCCTAATTTTTTTCCATTGATCACGTCTTGGATGAAGAGACATGTCTCTAGTGTGTGAATCCTAGAAATCAATCTCATATGCAACTTCTAGGATCATTAATCCTTCCATAAAACATTTGTCATGATTAGTGGGGCCATGCATAACCCATAGGTCCTAGAAGTAAGGTATAATGTCTAAGGAATGGAATTTGGCCATGAACAATATCCTTGGTGCTTTGACCCGTCACTAACATGCGAAAAGTTTGAATTGGTATTGTATCCAAATCTTGTGAAAAAATAGATGGGCCGACAACTTTATCTAGAGGGATTCTCACATTCTCTAAGACCCCATAAATGCCCTATGTGCCTTAGATCGTGAATTTAGGGCCCAAGCCCCTTTATTTTAACACAAAATCATTTATTTAGTCATGAGACCCATTCTTAGTGTGTCAAAACATAGAATCAAGTTTGTGTCCCACTCTTGGGATTGTGTGATGGTCCATGTAGGACTTTTGCATGGTTCATGGGTTGTAGAAGGTTTCTATAGAATCTAAGATCTTCTCTTTTAGCCTTGAAGCATGCCCTAGGTAAGGGGAATTATGGGGAAAAAATACCTTATGAAGGGAACGTATTATTGTTTGGGAATATGTGTATGGACCATGAGCCATATAATCATTGTTAGAGCCTAAGCCCTTAGTTATTTTCCTCAAAAATGTCATGGTCTAGGAGATATGTGTTTGGTGTGCCAAACCTCATAATCAAACTCATATCCCACTTTTGGGCCAAAGATTCCTTCTAGTGTGTAGATGTTGTGGCCTAGGGACTTTTCATGGCTAACGAGCCATACAAGTAGTTTATAGGGCCTGGGACCTTAGGTCACTACTACACATCATGTCTTAATAGTAGTTCATATTATCCAAGACACCAATTTCCATCCTTGAAGCATTTTTTTGGCAAGTAGACTAAATCTTGGTGTGTTAAACCATTTGAATTGGAGCCATGCCCCAATACTAAGTTAAATATTCCACACATAGGGCATGTTTCATGGTCTAGGGAATTTTTTTTCTAATTATAATAATTTTAAATTTTAAATAATAATAATAATTATTATTATTATTATTATTGTTTATTTTCCTCTACAAAATAATTTGATTTTTTATATTAATAATAACAACAACAAAAAATTGTACGACAAGGAGGAAACACATTTTGTTGTTTTGGCATTGTATTACATGATTTGGAATGACGCTAGAATGATGTTATAATGACATGGGACAACGCGGTGGTGACATATTGTCGATGCTAACATCATATAGGATGATGTGCACTTTATCTTAGCATCATAATAGTCAACATAGGCACAACGCACCAATATGCTATTATGATGATGCTAGGATGATGCGTTGTGACTACTCTGGGATGTTCATTCTATAGGAGGTTAATCTAGGTCATTTGATCAATATATGTTAATAAGTTGTTTGTTAATAACTATTAGCTAACCAACAATGCTACAAAATTGGTGCTTCAACCCAGAGAATAATTGTTTTTACCCAAACACTACAATTTCGCCTGACATCAAATTACCCCCTTCCAATCATTCGCCTTATGCATCCTCTCCCCATCCTCCCATGGATGCATAGTCTACACCACCCAGTTAACAAAGGTAAGGGATAAACAATTCCAAATCATTTTAAGTTGCATTCATCAAATGTAGTTAAGATGAGACACTAACACAACCTGAAATACATTGAAATGTATTAAATTTTCACATTGTTATTATCCTTTGCAAAGAATCTCACTCATAATTAGTATCCCAATATAAACCCTCCACTCTATGAATTCCTCATACTAAAATAAAATTCACGCAAACTAACCTAACAAAAAGAGTGCTTCAATGTTTGTTGGTAAGTTCAGGGGCGGGGGGAGTGATTTTTGACTCCGATGGACAACAACTTCTGGATTATTCATGGGGTTTAGGTCAATCCACTAAAAACAGTGCAGAAGTGATGGTAGTCTATATGGGCATGCACCTTATCTCTGACAAAAGTCTGGATAAACTGGTGGTAATAGGGGACTCTGATCTGATAATAAAGGGACTTAAAAGGAAAATTAAAAATGTCCACCCTAATCTTGAGTCTATATTTTCTCACATCAAAACTCTTCACGGAAATCTTGAATAGGTCGGTTACTACCATGTCCTTAGATGACAGAACTCCATAGTGGATTCACTCACCAAGGCAGCTAAAAATCTAAATCAAAGCATCCTAAAAACCAACAATAGAATCATTCATGAACTCCTCCCCTAAGTTACAAAGAAGTGGCACTAGTGGTAATCCAAGGGAAAAAAATTTGTATAAGGAAAAGAAGTCCAATCCTAAATCGTGGTCAAGTCTTCCACATCTGAACATTTTGGGACTTTGAGGACGACCTGGACCCCATGTCACGGTCTATGTGGACTCACCAGGTGGCACTCTCATGCAAGGAACACGCGGCCTCATCACTCATCCCTCCAAGAACTTATGTCGCATCCAAGTCTCCTCATTTTTTATGAGCCTGCTCTCGACACTGTGTGAACGTTTGCACTCATTATATTTCCATGTTTGGATCCTCCGTCTCAAGCAAGCCATGGATACGGATTCTAATTGACTCACGTCAGCAAGAGTCATTCATTCGTCGGGGTTGTTATTATTCCAGATTATGGTGTCGCCTCTTTGTTCGTGGGAATTACAGGATTTACGACCGGGTTCAAGCAGCTTTGTCATTCGAATTTAGAGAGACCAAGCAAGTTGGCACAACATTCTCATTTTTTGGGATACAAGCAAGCTTCAGGAATATCGCTCGCACCACCATTGTTGTCTCATCTCCCTGAGTATGTGGTGATGCAATAGAGACCCCTGTGGATGTAGCAATTGCACAATTAGCTCTCTCTAGGATCAAATCACAACCCAGGAAGAGGAAATTTTAGCTTCCAAAAACATGATTTCCCAGCTGCAACAAAAAATTCAAATGTAGGAAATAAGGAGAAATGAAGATCTACTTGTAGTCATGATGGAAGTAAAGTGAAACAAAGAGCATATCAGAACTATTCTCCACTAGTTGATCAACCCCCCACAACAAGAAATCAGACTGCAGGCACCATCTCCCTCCGATGAGTCAAGGGCGTCGAATGCAGCCTCAAAACGACCACAGAACGACATACCCGAACCTGGACAGGAGGTTGGTGCAGATGGACATGATGTGGATGCATCCTTACACCAGCATTAGCATTTTATGTTTCATAAATCTGATTTTTTCGTTATTTTCCTTTGTAGCCATTTATACATGGCAAGACATTTTCAATCTATGTGGGAATTCTAGGTATTTTCTAAGTAGGGGGGGAACACAGACAATGCTCTTTGTTGATGAACATGACCAGTTGAACTATATGTATTTTGATCATTGTGCTCTGCACAGCTCTTTTCTAATAAAAATATTACCCGTTTCTGTCAAAAAAAAAATGTTTGTTTGTAAGTGGGTTAGGGAGTTAGAGGGTTAGTCTATCCAAATGCCTTTGTGTTAGAGGGTTAGTCTTTGCATATTTGCATATGTTGATCTTACACATGTATATTTTCAATGTTCATGTCAAATTATGGTTTTTTTTATTATATGGTTTTATGTACTTAACTTAGTAGTGTGTCATTGTAATAGATCTACAGGGCACATGGCTTACAGTGGAGATTCCTCGGGTGATGATGCTAGATGTAGGGAAAGAGAGGAACAAAAGAAAAAGTAAAAAAAAAAATTGTAATTGATGAAGGAAACAACATCAATAAGACCTTAATGAGTTATAATTACATACTTTATGATTTGTTTTCCATCTTTCATGGTGAGATATGTTTGGTTGCAATACCTTAAGGATAACTACGTCTAAGTTTTTTTGCATCAACATTCAGACCACATTTGGGTCTTTCTTCAGAATGAAAACAAATATTTTCATCCTGGAGATGGACCTAGATGTGGTATGCAACGTTGATACCTTATGATCACTATATAATATTGAAAATTATATATTTATTTTACAAAGAGTTACATTTATAATTGTAATTGTTACTTACTATAGTTTGTTTTATGTTGCAGAAAAGCTTGATAAAAAAAAATATTTCTTTTCTAACGAGTATAACCAAAAAATGGAGATGACACCTAGATATGGATTACTTATTTTCAGTGCAATGGGAAGAATGTTCTAGAGGTCTTTGTCGTAGTAGATATGAGCATGTTATGCATGGTATGATTTATCCTACATTTTTCAAAGAAATTTATAATGTAATTGAATCCAATACTATGCATCTTTCATGGCACTTATTCATTATATGACATACATATTCATGTTTGAGCATAGAGCATCTATATGAGGATGAACAAAGATGAAAATATGTTTCATCGACAGAAGATAGAGAAATTGTATTCAATTATGACAATATACAAGTTACTACTAAAAGAGATGTTTTAAAATTTGGCAGTGGTGTAATTGTCCATAGTGAAATTTTGTACGCAGTCAGGAGGGAGTGGCCAAAAGAATACCATAAAAAATGGGCATAAATGAGTAGTTCCAGTAAACATAGAGCATTACAACATATGCATAGAAGGTTCCCAAATTTATGATTTAGTGATCAATGGACCCTTCATATATTCTTTGAAACTATTGGTGTGAGGAGAGACCATATCGAGTGAAATATGTCTAAAATAGTATTCTATGTACCTGCTCATGTTTCTAGTCCTTCACCTTTTATATTTCATTATGTATTGTCATTTAATTTTAGAGATCATTTTTTTATGGTTTTAAACAAGTAAAATAAGAACATCGGAATGTTCATTGAGTAAGGCAAAGACTATAGAAAAAGACCATATGATATTGATAAATCTGTATGAAAAAAATATTTAACCATTTCAAAGACTCCTAGAGAATTAGTAAAGAGAAGAAAGCACAATGAGTGGACCTTGAGACACTACAACAAAAAGCCACAAATGTAATAAATAATATATGCTTGTAGTTATTGATTTTGATATGCCTATAGTGATTTATTTTGATATGTTTTTAACTTGTTGTCTTTCTATGATGTAATCTTATAGTACCATTGACATGTGTGTGTGGTAATTTGGCAAACATCGATAAACTTAACTAATCTTATCGTTTCTTCTATATAGGCACAAATGAATACAAATAAATTAGCTTTTTACACAATCTTTCGGTCAAGCCGACAGGTCCGTGATTAGAGAGCGCTTGTAAGTTTATCAACATATTATTATTTATTATGCTAATATAATAGCTTAATCTATGTGATTATTAAATATGGTTTTCTCTTATTGCATACAGTTAAATGACTATAGTCACGAGCCCATTGATGAAGAACTAAAGTATGTCTCGAGGAAGGGTTACAAAAAAATGGAGGAAGATATACAACCCATGCCAAATGTAATTAATTTTAATCATGTGTTTATTTCTTAACTTATATATAGTTGGAATTATTCATTCAATAATTGAAATATATTATATTCTTCCATACTAGAGATGATGATGGTGACACAGAGGAATCAAAGGGTATTGACAACTATTCAACTTGTCTGTTTCTTTATTGCATCTTTAATTATTAGCATTTTTTTAAATTTTATTGACCTTATGATAACTTATTATGTTTTTACAGAGTGGGGATGAGGAGGGATCAAAAGATAAAAAGGCCACTGACAATAGTTCAATCAACATCCGATGTTAAATTCCTTTATTTTTCTTATATGTGTACATATTTTTTCATGCAATGTTGTATACAAAGTTGACATTTCCCCTGTGTGATAATGCACCACTTGTTTATAGGTAGAAAATTTACATTGTTATTTTATGGTTAAATAATAATAAAATCTCATCATCGTGTGTATATATACATGGTTTTTTGTTAATTGGGTCCAGCTTGGGTGGTTGAGAGGAGTAATGTTATCCTCTTCATGAGTTGATTGTTGATTGAGGCTCTTCCTGAGCCAATTGTTGATGGGGTTGACAAGGTACTAACAATCTCATTCTTTCTTATGGGCTTCAGGGTGGGACAAAGTGTATTCAAAGAAAAAATGTATGAGTGTGTGTGCGCGTGCGTGCGTGCGTGTTTGCTTCCATGGTGTGAAATTGATTGAATGTTAGTGCAGTAAGATTTCATAATTGCATTTATGTATACATGGTTTTTTGCTCTAGTCATGGTGTGAAATTGACTGAATGTTAGTGGAGTAGTGCATTTATATGTGTGTGTGTGTGTGTGTGTGTGTGTGTGTGGATTTCTCTCTTATAATTAGTACGGTGTATATTTTATAAGTACATGTATCAATGGAGCAAATGGAACTAGGGTTTTGTGCATCTGCATCTTGTAGCTAAGGTTGTGGTCCTGGATCACTAACATCGGTCAGACAAATGGTGTTGGTATTACTCACCCATGTGTTGATTTTGATGCACATTACTCCCCTATCATCAATCTTCCTCCAACCTCTACCTCCCTATCTCGAGAAAACCTAGGGTTTATTGGATCTTGATTGGGGTTCGAAGAATAAAGGGGTCTTAACCAAAATCCAGAGAATGTAGAAGGCTCCAAACGCAAAATAAATAAGTAGTGAAATCCAAGGGCAATGGTGTGCCCCTTGTTGTGGGGGAGGATATGCAAATAGAACAACTCAATGATCTGGTTGGTCGAACTATTGTGGGGAATTTCTATGGTTGTCGTATAAATATGGCTAACCAAAACCAGTGGATGCAAGAGGTGTCAACGTTGTTTCTAGATTATGTCCCTATCACTCATATTTTTTCTCGGGGATGGTTAGGTTTTATATTTAAAAATGAGGAGGATGTTATGAGGATTCTTGTAGGGTGTTGTTATCTGAAGCACAGTCTTCTTAGGCTAAAACCCTAGCACCCTCTATTCAATGTGAGCTTAGAGGTTGATTCCATCTCTCCAACATGGGTGAAACTCCCTAATCTCCCCCTAGAGTTTTGGACAAATGTGGGACTCAAAGCCATGGGGATTCCATTGTTACTTTCATAACAGTTGATGATGGCTATAAGGAAAACAACTTTCATTCAGTGGCTACATCTTGGTGGATTTGGACACAGGACACAAGATTTTTTAATCTCTTAATATTATCAGTGGAGATAAGCCCTATATCTAGACCCTTGATTATGTGAACATGTCATTTCAGTGTGCACTTTGTCACAGGGTTGGTCATGTTCTAACAAAATACAACGGGCCTTTTTTCAAAATATTTTGTGGGCAAAAGGAGAGGGTTTTGACTGGTTAGGTTGTACCGATTGTTGCAAATGTGGTAAAGAAGTTTCTATGGATGTGGTTTCTTTGGTTGACCTCCCCTCCTCTACGGTGGGTGACCAGGTGCACAAAACATTAAAACTGACAGGTGTTCCACAATCAACCCCCGTCCATCTAAACGACCCTTTGCAGTCCATGGCGAAGTGCCCACCTGTTGTTGTCCCTACGGTCTCTTTAGGTGGGGAGGTTATGGTGGGGGACATGTCCTTACTCTTATGCATGGGCACTTTTTTGAAGGCCTCAGACTCGTCACTAAAGGAATTATTTGACAACCTGGACTTCGTGGCGTCACAATGGGAAAGATTGGAATCATTATGGGAACATGTATCCCCTTCATGTGGTACCTTGGGTAGCATAATCTTCCTAATCTCCCTACTCTATGTGTTTCATCATTGTATGGGTTGACCTTGCACATACATAAATCGAACCCTCTCCCGATGGTGTCAGATTATTTCACTACTTTGCCTTAAATTGACAAGATGTCCCTCTCTATGGATTTGTCTAGGGATATTGATCTTGCCTAGTTACATCTAGGGGGTCATCCTAGTTCTTGTCCTCCCAGTTCTCCTATAGCCTCCAATGGAAGGGATCCATACTTACTTCATCCTCAATCATCCTCCCAAGTCTCAAGGGTTTGGATTTCAACCTCCCAAAGGATTAGGGTCCATTGAAGGTGGGCTGAAAATATTCCATAAAAAAATTGCAGGAAAAGGCCTCTCGGGAGATTAACCATGACTATCGACATGTCCTGTATGGGGTCCTTAGAGTTCGATTTTCCCCAAAGGCACCTCCACCATGAAAATTTTGTATTTGAATATGCATGTCGTAGGAGAGAGGGATAAAACAATTTCCCTCAAATGTGTGATTGGGTTGGAATGTTTGGATGTTGTACTTATTCAAGAAACTATGGGACAATGTGGACCCATCATCTCTAAATTGAGGAAGATGTTCAAGTGATGGGAAATTGTTGGTTTTGATTTGATCAATTTATTGGGGGGTCTTATTTTGGGATTTAAGGAGAATCTCATACTATTAAATTGTTTTTCACTTCATTCAGGCATATTTACTATAGTTCACAGTAAAGAGTTGGAACTTGATTTGGCCATCCTAAAACTGTATGGGACTTACAAGGGCAGGAAACAATAATGTAATTGTATCTTCAATCTAAAGTGTATCCAGGTGGAAAATATCATCATAGGTGGGGATTTAAACCTTACGACCATTCAGGAGGAAATTTGGGGCTCCCTTGCCCAAGAGGATCGATTGTCTAGTTTCTTTGCAGATCACTTCAAAAAAGCAGGCTAGGTGGACATTGAACCTGTTGAACTTGGCCCTACATGGAATAACAATTATAGTGTGGCCAATTTAGTTTCTAAGAGGTTGGATCACTTTCTTGCTCATCATGGGATCATTCATAGAGTTAAACAATATCGGTCGTGGATTGCGAAATTTCACATTTCAAATCACTTTCCCAAAAACCTGGAGCCCCCTTTAAATAAAATTTGCATTGGCATGAGAAGGGGAATTGGACACACTTTTAGCTTGTTTCAGAGGTTCCAACCTGTGCTCAATTCATTACCTCCCTCTAAAATATTAAGGAGAAATTTATTGTATGGGTGTGGGAGAGCCAACATCTGTGGGTACACTCACTCAGGGATATTGAGACGAAACTGGAGGGGCTTTATGAAGAGCATAAAGTTGTCTCTATCTCACAATTTATTGGAATGACATAGGATAAAATTCCACTTGTAATAAGAATGGGAGTGGAGACTCAAAAGTATAGCTCTGTGAATCAAGTAGGGGATAAAACAATAAGTATTTTCAAAAAAATTCAAACCAGTGAAGGAACTTCAATACTATCTCGGAAATAAACAATAGGGATGGACATGAGGTTAAAGGTTTCGAAGATTTGGCTCGGTTGGGGGTCAACCACTTTAATAACATATTTAAGGTATCAAACCAGGAAAACATAGGGGATATGCTCATATTCTAGGACATTTTTCGAGTTTAGTTGAAGTAGAGGAGAGAAATGATTTGTTCCAACCTATGTTTGTTGACGAGCTTCTTGATGTCATGTAGTCGTTTCAAAAAGATAAAATTCTTGGGATGGATAGTTGGATTATGGAGTTCTATGTTGATTTCTTTGAGGTGGTGGGGGATGATTTATTAAGAGCGATGAAGCAGGTTTGTCAGTCTATACGAATTCCTAGAAGTTATAACTCCATCTTCATTGCTCTCATCCTGAAGGTGGACTATCCAAACACCTTCAACGACTTCTTACCCATCTCACTTTGCAACAGTTTGTAAAAAATCATTTCTAAAGTGATTGCAATCAGACTTCAACCAATTCTTACAAGGGTGATCTCACTAGAACAATTTGGGTTCCTCAAAGGTAGGCTCATTCATGAAGCGATTGGTTTGGCTCAAGAAGGTATTCATACGATTAAAACAACTAGATGTCCTACATCAGTGCTCAAACTCGATCTCTCCAAGGTATATGATCAAGTTTCTTAGATGTAGGTTATTACTCCTCCAAGTGGGACTTGGCTTACCCTTAGTTAATTGGATTATGAGTTGTGTGACGTCTTATTCATTTGCAGTTTTAGTTAATGGCAAGGGCTTTAATTTTTTCAATCCCACCAGAAGTCGAGGGCTCTAATTTTTTCAATCCCACCAGAAGTCTACATCAAGGTTGACCGTTGTTTCCCTATATGTTCCTCCTTAATGCACATAGTCTTAGTCGAGCTATCACTAAAGCGGGGAGAACAAATAGAATTAAGGGCGTTTATATAGGTAGATCTATCCATCTAACTAATTTACTTTTTGTTGACGATTTTCTTATTTTATGTTTCTGCACTAAGGCTGAAGGTATGGTATATAAGGAGATCCTTGACACGTTTTGCGGTGTTATGGGAATGGAGATCAACATCCTAAATTCAACCATTTATTTTTCATCAATGGAGATTGATGTGAAACACCGGTTAACTGATAATTTTTACTTCCCTTCCTTTCACCTGAACGATGGGTTCAAATACCTTGGCTATGTTATAAAACCCAAAAAATATGGTATAGCGGACTAGAAATGGTTATTGAC
Source organism: Picea engelmannii (assembly GCA_009831015.1). NCBI lineage: Eukaryota > Viridiplantae > Streptophyta > Pinopsida > Pinales > Pinaceae > Picea > Picea engelmannii. The sequence continues at coordinate 205,982 of ML795987.1, forward strand.
AAAGGTTGAGAAATTGATAAATATATGGTGCAACCGTTGGATTTATAGAAGGGGTTGGTTGGTTATTATAAAATTTGTACCTGAAGTTATTATAGTTTATTGGCACCTACTAGCCCTTATTCCTAAGTGAATCCTTAGCAAAATATGAAAACTTTGTTTCAATTACCTATGGAAAGGCAATGTTGAGTATCTAGGGTCACATGTTGTTAAATGGAATCAAGTGGCCTCACCCAAGAATCAAGGAGGGTGGATCTTGAAGAACATATTCTTGTTCGAAAAAGGGCTAGCAATGAAATCTCTCTAGGTTTTTATGTCCAGTGATAGCCTCTGGAGAAGGATACTTGTTGCCAAGTATGTTTCCCCTTGCTATGTGTTAGATTGAATCAGAAAATAGAAGAAGAAGATTTCAAATTATTCCAACTAATGGAAGGCCCTCTCCCATGCTTTACCTATCATGGGGGATTTCCTGGATTGGAAATTTGGATTGGGCATACAGGTTCATATAGATGTTGATGCGATTTTTGGTTGTGGTCAAAACATATTTTTGTCATATGACCTTATTCTTCAACTACAAGTGATAGGGAAATAGGATTGACAATTCTAATACTACAACCATGTGGATACAATGTTGGATTACTACACTAGAGATTGGTTTGGATGAGATCTATCATCAATACAAGTGCTTATTCATTTCAGAATTATCTAAAGCTCATGTTAGGCTTCGAGACAAGGAAGATGAGTCGGTGTGGGAATTCAATAATTGGGGTGGTCAATACACTGTGAAATTAGGATATAAGACCCTGCGGGAGGATGGATCAAAGCCCAACATTTGGTGGTATTGAAAAATTTGGAATTCAAAGGCACCAGTGAAAAGCATTATTTCTTTTGGCTTGTTTTAAAGAATCGTGTTCTCAAATGGGACAGACTCCAAAAGAGAAATATATAAGGGCTAGGGTTCTAATATTTATGTTGTAATGAGGCTGAGACTAACCTCCAACTCTTCTTGAAATTTCCTTTCACCAAACAGGTATGGCAACATCTTGAGGCTTAGTTGGGTTTGACACATCTCTAGGACAAACACACTATTGAGGAATGCTACAAGTTTTTCTTTGTTTCAAGTAATCTTAAGAAATACAGATCTCTCCCCATCCCAGTCGCGTGGGGTATTTGGTTGGCCCACAACTCAAGGTTGTTTGAAGATAGGTATTCTCCTCCAATCAAGATCTCCCTATAGGTTTCTACTCTTCTCACTTTGTACAAACCTACCACTAAGTAGAAACCAACATGATTGATCTGTGAAAGCAATATAAATAAGGAAAAGGTGTGGGTTTTTTTTTACAGAGCATGTCAGGGTGATGTACCTATCTGTGATGTGGTTTTTATTTTTTTTACTTCAAATAGACACTACTTTCTTAGAAAAGACAATTTGGGGATTGGTACAAATAATAAAGGTGAATTTTGTGCACTCTTTGTGCTACTTAAATGTGCAGTTGATAGGAATATCCCATAGCTCTAGGTACTTGGAAACTCAGAACTGGTAATCCTTTGGATGACGAACATGGTAGAAGTCTATAATTTGGGTCTTATTCAACTTGTACACCAGTTGAGAATCATCTCCGAGCTTTTTCAAGAGGTCTCCTACACACATGTTTTCCCTACGTTGAATACACAAGCAAATTCTATATCTAAAGAGGCTCTGCTCCTCCCCGAGAACTCCTACATATTAGAAGAACACAAGGATGATCAACAAGTTGTTTTTTATGAGAGCAACTTCATAGACATATAAGTCACACATTTTATTTATGTTGTCAAGTATCTTAAGGTTTTCTTGCATTTTCTCTTGCTTTGTTGGTATCTTGTTTATTTTTGTTTAAGGCTCCTTGAGCCTATAGCTCAAGATGTATGGTCAAGGTTTTTTGTAGTTTATGTAACAGTGTTTGTTTTTCTCAAGTGAAGAACTAAGGGTGATATGTCTGATATGCATAGAATCATGAGTGCACCTAGCGCCCAACAAATGTACTTTCTATTTTACCTTAAAATAGAAAGTATGATTTTCTTTCATGGAAAAATAATAATAATTAGCACAATATGAAATTAACTTATACTAGTCATCTATATGACCAATATTTACATATTATAAAAGTAATAGTTACAAAAATTAAAATTAAAATTAATAGCAATACTTAAATTATGAATAATAATAAAATTAATAAAAATAATCAAATAATTAATAAAAATTAAATTGATAATAATAATAATAATAATTACATAACTTGGATGGGGTGGAAGAGACGTGATAGTGGGAGGCTCTCACTGTCCTTTTTGGCTCAATTGCGTGCATCTTTCTTAACACTGGGGGTTTGATGACCCAAGGTTCATCCAGAGTTGACTAACAAAAACCCCAAGGTGTCGACATATCAATCCTCGGTCGAAGGCTGAAGAAGGTTTCACCTGAGACACCATGAGAATCATAGAGACCATCTAGTCTTGTGTCGGTGATGAAAGGTTAATTACACCGGGAATCCATTCGGGTTGGCATTCATACATTCCATTGTAATAGGATTAAATACTAACAACATGTAACAATAATGCATACATTCATCGGACACGTTATCAACACATCCAAGGACAAGAACAACTACAACTTTTATTATATTCATTCAACTAGTCACATACATAGACCGAGAATGATCTGAAAATCCTTAGATGTAAAAATAACTCTAAAATACACATAAACATCCGACCAGATTCAAAATATGAATGATCACTTGACTATTTGCAAAAACACATGTGAATATGCTTACTTGTCCATAAACTTCATTAATACTGATGAATTACTTGAAGAATAATTTGCAGAATATTGAGATGACATGCCAGAAAATAAAATAACTCAAATTATATATATGGATGACATATTGCTTCATTTTCAAAGTCCCTTTATATAGTATGATTTTTCTCCATCATCTCAAAACACCAAATTACATTACAACATGGGCTTGCAAAAAGCCAATTTTATGAACTCTCTTTAATTTCACTACTCAAAACAAGAAAATGAGTTCATCATTAGAATCCTTGCGAAATTCTGAGAAATTTGACTATAAAGTCGACCAAATTCCGAATTGGCTCAATTTCACCCACTTTACATGCCAAACGATGCACTAAAAGCTCATTAATGACAATCTGGATTAGGACTTTTACAAATAACCTCTGATCACACAAATAACTTCAAATTCATGATCCTTGTGGAAAAACGAATCCAACGAGTATAATCTTGCCCACGTGTGGATAATATACCTTATGGCATGTTTTTCCATGCAACACCTAAACTTATGCAATCTCGACACACACTTCTATGCATTCCATACCTCAGCATCCATACCACCTCAAAATTTGTGTCCTCATGGGAATCCATGCACATTGGAATGTGTGCAAGTCTTGGGATCCACGCCCATTAAATAGGCTCAACCATTAACTCCCCTTCCATAACTTTTGGCATCAATTTTTAATGTTTTGTTGGGGAATCCCGTCATATGTGGTTTGGTGCATATTGGTTGGGCCTCCATAATATATCCCAAAGGTTCGGGGTTCAATCATCTACATAGCACACATATGTGTTGGTTTTGTTGCATATGGTTATAACCATATGTTATATATGGTATATGTGGTTATATATGGTATATAATTCATTGGAATACGGTTTTAACCCCCCCCAGCGTACAATACCTTGTGAACATATTGGATAGCACAATAACCAAGGGCTGGGGGCTTATCTCTCGGCCCCTTTTCCCTCCAAGTGGAACTTTAACAAAATTTAAATAAAATTTACAAAATATAGAGTTAAGAAACATTATGGTGGCACGATGGTAACATAGGCTTTATAGAGATTATGGAGGTTGTAGGTTTCACCCCTGTCGACTCCATAATTTCTTTATACCATAACCAATATAGGCCAATGGGAGGCTGACATGTGGCAGCCTCTCTTTGGTTATCCCTTGCCAAGTGTCAACATATAATTTGCCCAAGTAATCTGTACAGTTCGCTAACACATCTGCCCAGTCATTGTACAATCAGTCCATGTGGTACCTTGGGGTGTGGCCACTTCATTTTCGTATGGTTTTATGGTCTTTCCACGTGTCACCCTTGCAGTGGTGACACATGTCACCCTTTTACCTCTTTGACTTTGACTTTTGAACAAACTTTGATTGCTCATGACTTTTGCATACGAGCTCTGTTTGACTTGTCGTTTGCACCGTTGGAAAGATAACGATGAGCTCTACACATTGATGTCATTTTCTTGATAATTTGAGATAGTCACATTTTGATATTTTATGGATCCCCTAGGACCTCTATGAGCATTCTTTAGATCTTCCTAGATCTATGTGAGAATTCTTGGATCCTCCTGGATCACACCTCCCCACTTAAGAACTTTTGGACCTCCAAAAGTATGGATTATTCAATAAAAAAAATAAAAAAAATGTGAGAATGTTTTCACCTCACTTGTCTGGTATCATCCATCCTTCTTGCTTGGATAACAATCACTTGACTCATCACAACCATAATGGAGACTGAAAAAACATTTCTGACCAAGTTAACCATTCCCTTAAATTCACAAACTTCTCCATTCATTGTTGTAGTAGCCAACCATATTCCACTTATTAGTAATAAATTGATCAACAAAACTAAATATACAGATGTGAAAGAGAACGAACAATCAACATATCTTCCCTTCTTAACATGAACAACATCAACCAAAGGACTTGTGTTACTTCCAATCGTAGGCTATAAATCTAGATCTTGGATACTAGAATTAACTAGCAAGTGCCCTCTAGTGACAACTTTCAAATTAGTCCTTGTCTGATGAGCTCTCACAATGAACTCAATCCCATCCTTGAAGAGATGATACTTTTTATGTTCCCTATAGAAAATGGCCTTACTGTCATACAAGTATGGACTTCCCAAAACCATCCTGCAAATGTCAAGTGGAACAACATCTAACTCTACCTCATCAATGAAACTGGATGTGATCGCAAACTGTAACTTGCATTGCTTAGTTACATGTACATGAGCATTATCACAAATCCAACCCAAAGGATATAGTCTCAGAAGAATCCTAGTCTCCAATCCCAAATTCTGAACAACTTTCTCTGAAATAAGATTCACGTGTGATCCACTATCAACACGTGTATCAATCTTAGTGTGCTTTGAGATAACTCATAAATGAAATAGGTCATTTATTTGCCTTCTATCATGAATTACATTAGCCTTTGAAGAAGAAGTAAACAAACTGAAACTTGCAATAAAATATTTTCCTATGATGCCCATAGTTGTAACCTTAGGTTCGTCCTCATAATCTTATCCAAGATCCAACACCATGGTCATGGTCTTCAGTTTATCTTCCTAGGTTGAGCCCACATCTTTAAAAACATGTTTTCCTTTGTTGGCTTCAATATGAGTAGCTTGTACTAATACTTTGTCAATATTAGTAGGATTAAACATCAATATAGTATGGCGAAGATATGAGTGCATACCACCAATATACTTTAGAAGAGTCTGGGGAGTATGTAATGGAATTCCCAAAGATAATGCCTTCCTCTTGAATTCATGTGTATAATATTGAACATTTTTCCCTTTTCCTTGTCTCAAATGTTGCCAAGCAATCATTGATTTTTGCATATAAGCTAATGGATAAAATTGCTTTCTTAATACAACAGTAAATTCAATCCAAGAAGAAATGATTTTACCATGTTGAATAAGATCAGTCTGTGTCCGATTCTCCCACCATATCAAAGTTTTTTTGCTCAGGTGAAGAGTAGCCAACTGTATCCTTGAAGTGTCCTGTGTGATTTTATATACCCTACAATACACTTCAATCTATTTGACCCAATTATCCAACTTCTCTGCATTCAATTCTCCATCATAAATAGGCAAATCAAACTTTACATCTAGTTTTAAGAAAGGCAGATCATGAGAATGAGACGACTTCTTAGAATGTTTTTTCCTCTTATGGGAAGAATGTTCACTTCCATCAGAAGAAGAAGATGATGATGATGGTGATGATGATGATGATGGGGATGAAGGAGACCTTGGAGGTTCTTCACCTTCTCCTTCTCCTTTAGCTTTTACCATTGTTTCAATTGGACCACCTTCACTTTGATGAAGAGTTGCTCATCATCTTTCTAGGTCTTCCCACAATTCCTTAACCATATTTTTCATCTCAAGGAACATTTTTCAAAACTCCTTATCAACCTCAGAAAGTACATCTTCATGCTCCATTTCTTTTCTTCGAGTGAAGCTCCTTGAACCAATTTCATAGTTATAACTTGCAAGCTTGTCTTCACCTCGCTTGAACTTGGACCTCATAAGCATTCACTTGCAAATAATTGTCAAAACCAACTTCGATACCAACTTGATCTAGAAATCCTTAGATGTAAAAATAACTCTTAAATACACATAAACATCTTACGAGATTCAGAATATAAATGATCGCATGACTATTTGCAAAAAACACATGTGAATATGCTTACTTGTGCTTAAACTTCATTAATACTGATGAATAACTTGAAGAATAATTTGCAAATTATTGAGATGACACATCAGAAAATAAAAGAACTCAAATTACATATATGGATGACATATTACTTCATCTTCAAAGTCCCTTTAGATAGTATGATTGTTCTCCATCATCTCAAAACACCAAATTACATTACAACATGGGCTTGCAAAAATCCAATTTAATGGACTCTCTTTAATTCCACTACTCAAAACAAGAAAATGAGTTCATCATTAGAATCCTTGTGAAATTCTAAGAAATTTGACTATAAAGTCAACCAAATTCCGAATTGGCTCAATTTCACCCTCTTTACACGCCAAACAATGCACTAAAAGATTATTAATGACAATATGGATTAGGACTTTTACAAATGACTTATGATCATAAAACAGACTTCAAATTCATGATCCTTGCGGAAAAATGAATCCAACAAGTATAAATTTTCCCAGGTGTGGACAATATACCTTATGCCACTCTTTTCCATGCAACACATAAACTTATGCAATCTCGGAACACACTTCTACGCAGTCTATACCTCGAGTTTTGTACCATCTCAAAATGTGTATCGTCATGGGAATCTATACACATTGGAATGTGTGCAAGTCTTGGGATTCGCACCCATTAAATTGGCTCGACCCTTAACTCCCCTTCTGCAACTTTCGACATCAATTTTTAATGTTTCGTTGGGGAATCCCGTCATATATGGTTCACTGGGCATATTGGTCGGGCCTCCGTAATATATCCCGAAGGTTTTGGGTTTGATCCTCTCCATAGAACGCATATGCATTGGTTTTGTTACATATGGTTATAACCATATGTTATATATGGTATATAATACGTTGGAATATGGTTTTAAAACCCCTCTGCACAATACCTTATGGTCATATGGGATAGCACAATAACTAAGGGTTGGGGGCTTAGCCCTCGGCCCCTTTTCCCTCCAAATGGAACTTTAACAAAGTTTAAATAAATTTTACAAGGTATAGAGTTAAGAAACATTATGGTGGTACGATGGTAGGGGAGGCTTTGTAAAGATTAAGGAGGTCGTGGGTGTTGATGCTCAAAAGCCCAACATAGGGTACCTGCTTGCAAATTGTTGTGAACACCTTATGACTTATTATTTAACTATATTTAATAATATACTAATAGGTGGGACCCATATGTGAAACTTGTGTGACCATGACGAAGAAACAACAGTTATGCTTTACATGATTATGAGTTGGTTGAGATGAGCCCTATAGTTTATTTGCGTTTAAAATATCTGTCGGAATGATTAATCCAATATGATGATAAGAGCGATATGATTTAAAAAGGGAATGGTCTTGTTTTATATAACACTCGCAAGTATTATTATGTTACATTTACTTTGAGACAGGACATAAACTCCATGCTTAAGTTATATGTGTGATATGGTGACTTCATACCACAAGGGTATATGCATTGTTTGAATTGGAAGCCATGTTGGAATATGTTATCCAGAGAAAAATATTTGAGTTATGTCACATTGGATTTTATAAACAATTGTTGTGTGCATTGGTTTAATTGCAAGATTAGTTGTATCCCTAGAAAGTTGTTCTATGTGAAATGGGTTAGTGACAAGGATTGGCGCATTAATAAATTGCAACATATGGAAACTTTGGTATAGTTGGCTACATTAATCGACTTGAATGTTAAGAGTGGACTTGAATCGTACTAGCCATGAATGAAATGTGAAGGGAGAAGTGACGTGCAGTAAATGCACATCACTCAAACTCACCTCAAGCCCGCCACCTTAGTCATTCTTTCATTTCTCTATGTTGGTTGTTGTTGCTCTGATTTGCTCGGTTGTGGAGGAGGTATACAAGCTGGTCTTTTCTGCTTAAGAAAGCTTTGACATAGGTATGGGGTTTTCTTGCTCTGCCATCCATGAACATTTGCTCTTCTCTTTAAGTCAATAGTTGGCTCTTGTTTGCTCGCGGTCTGTGTATTTCCAAAGTTGTTAAAATGCATTCAGACTGTGTGTTGGATTGATTTTCAAGTTTTGGTTTCCTGTGGTGATTGTTTTGAGATCATTAGCATTATAAGAGTCGTAGGTGTCATTTATTGGTGTAGTTGTTCACAATTTTTCTATAAAATAATGCAGTTGAGGGATACTTTCGGGCATGCTTTGCCTCTCGTCCCTTGTTTTAGGTTTTCTTCCCTGTTCGAAAATGGGTTCTCTCTGCCTCTGGCCTGTGGGGTTTTGTGGACACTCTGCCTGTATGTTAAGATGGTTGGTCTTCGTGGTTGATACACCCGCACATAATCCCGACTCTGTGAGTATTAATGTGCAATATTGGGTGGTGTGTAAACTTTTCATGTTCTTTTCGGGCCAAATCCTTAGGTTTTCAACCCTCTTTCTTCTGCCACCTATTGTCCATTGTTGCATTGAACCCTATGCATTATCGTGAAAGTATTGCTTACTCAAAATTTGATAGAAAGAAATGTCTCGTGCTCTTTTGTTTGGGCGTGGCTTTTGATTGGTCATTTGCTATGCAAGTATGGAGGAAGTGTTGGACTCACCTATTCGCTTGAAGTTACAGTATGTCCATATGAAGTTATGAAGTCGATAGCAATGTGTGAATTATTGTTATAATGTAAACTTGCCACGTTTTATTGTAATTACAAAAGGCACATGTTTACAAGTTATGTGATGCTTGAATGAAGTCTACGAACCATAATGAAATAGGATGAGGAAGTTTGATGAATTGTGGTTCGATTAAAATTATGGTTATATACAAGGATTTTGGGGGGGGCACTTCACGGGACCCCGTGAGTTTTGAGGACTTTGTTGATTTTCTTATTATGGTTGTAGCATGTCCACTTCAATGTTGTTGTTTTATTTCCTATGGTGATTATGATATTGTTCATTTTTCAATTCTGTTATGTACATGCAGTATTGTTATAATAGTTATTTTTATTTCTGGGCAATTAGTTACTGTGTAATACAATTCTAAGGCAAGTGATCATTTTTGTGAAGCAAGCATCAGTTTTGGGTTTTTTTTTGGAAACAGAGTATTGCTTAAATTTTTAATGTTTGAACAGTGAGGAAGTTTGACTGTGAATTGATATCAGAGATGGCATGGTTGATGTATCATTTGAATAGTATCCATGAGATACCCCCCCCCCCAATTTTACCATTTTTCGCTAAATCAAACCCTTTCACGATCCCAATTTCACTTATTCATTTCATGTTCTGTGATATTTGTTTTGAAGAGGAGTCTTTGTGGAAATGAAAGGAATTTGATAGTGGCAAGGGTTGAGGACTGATGTTCTAGATATTTTTAAATACACAGTTGGTTGTTTTATCAATTGTTTGAACAATATTCGTATATTAATTCCCCTCCATGATATCATTTTTCGCTAAATACAAGCCCTCCATATTTCCCATGAACCCTATCAATTCCATGTTCACGTGGTGATTAATAAATGGCATGTTATGGATGGATTGCACATGTCTCATAGTAAATTCTAGAGCCAATTGTTGATTTATGTAAGTAGAGTTTCATGTATTATTTATTAAGAACTTCATGACAGTCAAATTGTTGCTACAGGATGAGATTTTTCAGTAGAGGCAGCAATGGTCGAAATAACAGAGGCAGGGGAAATTGGAATCGAGGTCATAGAAGGCCTAGATTTTCTATTCATTTTGACACTAACCCGTGTTGAGCACTCAACACACCCTAAAAGTTTTGTAAAAAAAAATTCTTTTGGGTACCACTTTGTTTTTTTTTCTCTTTTTGAATTGAGTCAGTTGTGTAGGGATCAATAAGTTTTTTGTTCCTATGTTTTATCATCGATCACATTCAGATTGGTTTGGATTTGTTGAATAGATTGACTTTTCTTCTAAAGTAGACTTGGCATTTTTAACTAAGTATACATAGCTAAAATTTTGAGCCATGCACCTATTATTAGCATCGGCGCGATCTGCGCAGTAAAATCGACCACATGACAATGACAAGCGTCGATCACTGATCGTCGATGTATCATCAAGATCAGGAGAATGGAAGAGTGGGTGCGTCAATCACTAATTATATCTTGCGAAGAAGTTGTCAAAATCTCGTCGATACACCATCGGCATCGGGGAAGTACGAAAAGGAAAACGCTAACATCGATGCACCTGACGAACCTCTGATCGTTGATCGCCGATACATTTGGGGTTGGTGATATCCAAAGAAAACCTTAAACTGCAAAAAAATTTACTTCGACACATCGTCGATCGTCGATCGGTAATAGGTTTTCAGCATCGACGAACTCTGAGGGATGAAATCATGAAATAATAAACATAGAGACTCGTCAATCATCGATCGTCGATCGTCGATTGGTAATAGGTTTTCGGCATCGATGAACTCTGAGGGATGAAATCATGAAATAATGAACATAGAGACTCGTCGATCACCGATCCTAGACATGTCGTCGGCATCAGCAAGATAGGCTAAGGTTCCTACGGCCATGTCCAAAGAAAATCCTCAATTGCAAAGAAACTTTTAAACGGAGGAGCCACAATCAAACGCCATGTGTCATGATCGCCCTTCCAGGTCAACATTTCCACGTCAGTACTGTACGATAGTCTGGATTCGCATCAGAGCTTTCACTAAAAAAGGTATTAACAAACGTTCTCTAATAAAACTGTTGACGTCAATCCACTTGTTTAAACTGGCGGAATGATAGGACATCGACAGTATGATGGGACACCTTCGACGAAAAACAAGATCAGATTTTGTTATTTAATAGGCCAATTAATCCTTTGATCAACAAACATTACTATCCCACGCACCGACCAAATAATAAGAGTTTGAAACCTTCGATGAACTACATAGTACCCCGCTCTTGTGTCGCTAGCTTGTGATTACATTTAATCCCGAGCATGATTCAGATCTTGTTGATGGATTGTGTAGACCGCATTTACACCCTGAATTCAAGAAATGATGGGACAAGGTAAGTATGCTCTATGTTTAAATTGTAAATACTTATTCGAATGCAACATTCTATACACAAGTCTTTCATTCCCAAAGCAGTCGAAGGAGCGAGAGAGTATTTCAAGAGCTCACAGTCGATTTTCAGAATTCTAAACCAGGTTAAGCTTATGTGAAGAGGAGGTATGAATCATCTGTATCATTTCGACAATCACTATTGTATAGATTTCAGTATCATTTCTGCAATTCGATATCTCATTTTGTTCATTTTGCGGGAAAAATGCCTCCAAGGAAGCCAATGACCAAGCAGTCACTGAGAGCACCAAAATAGAAAGAAGTAGAGGGCGGTGAAGAGTCTTCACCCGGCGCTGCTAGAAAACTTGATTTTTCCATTAAAGTGGAACCAGTGGTCCGTACGTCTACCAAAAGGGTGATTTCCCAGCCTCCTGCATTCAACGACACAGAGGCAAGCACTAGATCGAAAGTGGTTCTCCCGCAATGAAGAGATTTGTTTAACAGAATCAACCAGGAAGATCGCCCGGAGTTTATACCACACAGTGACCCGTACGTTAGAGTGCTCGATGACCAAGTATTCCCGAACATTCGGGGATCATGCCTGCACATGGTAGCCTATCGAACCTTGGTCTTGCCTTGCATTGAGACCCTGGGATGGATAATCGACCACACGGATGCGACAAAATGCGTGGTCAATGATGAAAATGGTGGATGTGTTGGAGTTTTTCTCCCAATAGAGGTCCAGAAATACTACAAACTCAGAGACCCGGAGGAAAGATTAAATATTGATTTTGTGGTAAAATTTTATGAGTTCCATGACACCATCAGGTTGATGGCCTCATGGTGGAAAGAAGATAAGAAGTTTAAAAACATGAGCAATGGCTAGTACGTTACAACCAATCTCAGAGAGCCATATATTTATCTGATGGCCATGATCTGCCGATTATACGGGGAAAGGGATCGTGCCAAGTTTTTGGAAGCATGGATGCCCCTAGCATACACTGTGGCAATCTCCAGTAGCATCTTCAACTAGGGAGCAATCATTTTGAAACAATTGAGCACCAACATATTGCAATCCCAGACACCAAAGGATGGAGAAACGCCAGTTTTTCACATGGTGTCATACTTATTGGACGTGATCTGTGCAAGGAACGTCTTCTCAGGCATGAATCTGAGTTGGCATGTTGTAGAGCTACCCGTGCATTTCTATTTCAGCTTTCTATGGGAGAACGGTTATAAGAAATCTTACGCCCTCATATGCGATGAATTTATAGCTCGAGTATATTTCATTCTTTTTAAGAAAGAATGCCCAAGGCTTACGACAACAACCAAGAAAATGATTTCAAAAGTAGGCCACTAGTACCTGGAAGAAGCCACCACCTATATCAGAGTGTTTGGGGCCATCGGCGCACTACATTTACTACCCACTCATGTCCCGGACCGGCTCATTGTGGGAGAAATCTGTTATCAAACCATTCTGCAAGGTTATAATGCCACTCTCATAAAGGACAAAAAGAGAGCGTTCATACCCTATGGCTTTTATATAGGGTTTTACATGGTAAAATATATTGCACAAACAAAACAAGAGGGTTTGAGCCAGTTGGAGTATAGATTCCCCACAGGCTTATTTCGCAAACATGACCCAAGGGGCCTAGTACCCCAGCATGTGTCACATGTATCTTCCTACTGGTCGTATGTCATGATAAGTTTGAAGACGAAATCTTTACAGAGGGTGCTAAGGATTGGGAGGAGGTGCTCCAGAGAAATGCTAACCCCAATATGACAAGATTTAAAGCAATGACAATGGATGAGCAAGTTGAAACGATAGAACAGACAGCTCAAGAATCCCTCGGGGTTAGGGAAGAAAACAGAGTAGTAGAAGAAACAGAGGCACAGAGGAGAGAGATGATGTTGCTAGAAGAAGCCCAAAGAGTCATACAAAGGTTAGAAAATGACCCCCAACTTAACCCTTTGATAGAACCCTTAAGGGTCATCCTGGTCGACACAATCAATCTCGGAGAAGAGATAAATAGCTCAGAGACAACTCCACCAAAGGACACCGCTCATCCAGAAAACCCAAGCATTATGTCTCAACAAGAAAGGTCGTCGGTTGTTGCTACAACGTAGCTGGGGGGAATAAGAACATCAAGTGGGACAGAGGTTCGCAATGTCCTCATAGACCTAATTACCATATATGACGATGAGGAAAGCTCATGGGTTTCCCTCATAACCCCAGTACCAATCAAAAAGGAGGGAGAACCAGGGGAAACATTTGTTCCAACTCCCGAATCTTTGACCTCAATTCCCCAAAAAGGCAACTATAAGGCCAGAAGCATTTTGGACACTGAATTTCTTGACCAATCGAGAATTCAACCTAAGAAGGGCAGCTCCAAGGATGAGTTAGGCTCTGGTGAACATGAAAAAGAAACACATCGATCAGAAATCGACATCTCAATAGTTGATCCTCAAGTGAATGTTGATCCTTTGCCCCTCTCCCCATCTAAAGTCAAGACTCCACCAGTTGACGAACCCCAGCAAGAGGTCGAGTCACCAGAATATACAGAAGTTCCCCTTGCTAAAGAACTACAAGAACCGGTCATAGAACACATATATACAACAGGAAGCCTAGGCAACACTCTGATCTGGTGAGATCAATAGATTCTTGAGCCAGTGGACGAGGTCGTCGATATACAAGTGATCGCTTATGACAAAAAGAGGAAAACGATGATGAGAAGGACAACCAAGAAAAGGAGGCTCACGCTTGATAGCACACTCCTCATCACCACAGAATGTCAAGACAACTAAGTTGATCGAGGCGAGAATGGCTATAACTAATGCAAGGTTAGACAGAGCGAAAAGGGATGAAAAGGAATTAGCAGCTGCAAAGAAGGAGTTGGATCTTCTGCACCATCTAGTGAAGTATTACCAAGATTCGATGCATGCAGTAGTATTCCTGAGGAGTGAGTTCAAAGAAACATATGTGCAATTCACAAGCGAAAGAAATCTCTTCACCACATGCATAGGCGATTTTCAAGAGGATACCCTCATGGGGCTGGCAACTTGTAAAGACATGCAGAGATGGTATGAAAAGGCACATCAGGCCTTAGAGCGGATTGACTATATCGGTGCAGTACAGAAAGGTTGAGACTCGGAAGAGAACATCATCCGAGTACTGATGGATAGAAGCATCTCCCGAATCAGAAAGGTAGTTGAATATTGGGTGAGCATGGTCCAGGAACCTCAACGGAAGATACAGGAAAGGTGGGGAGAGTGAAAGAAAAGTTGGGAGAAGATAAATCGGAAGATGGAAAACATTGACCTACCAAAGTTCGGTCCACCAGAAAATTTCGTCGATTTGCATGACATAGTCAAACGACATGTAGAGCAGGACTCAGCATGGGAGGTAGAGATCTCATAGATTTCAAGTATGACTCCAGGTCAAGTAAAGAAGTTCATGGAATACCCAATCAAAGCTCTTGCAGTCCTACAACGCTTAAGTGCCAAGCTCATCAGGTATAGAGAACGAGCAGTGGAGATAAAGGAAGTCTTCTCCGCACCAATGGATCAACATAGGTTTCCCTATGCAAACACATGCGAAGACCTTTTCTTCAAGTGGGAGGAGTAAGAAAGAAATCATCCACTGCAGTAAAAATTGGATGATCTCAAGAGAACGAGGAGATAAGTATGCCACGTGTCATTTTTGTTTTACTTAACACAACTTTTAGCAGTTATTTTTAGCTTAGTGATTCTTTATAAATAGGGAGATCGACCTCGTGCAAAGGGTCGATGGTTTTGGGAAAGACCTTTTTTTTTAGAATTGTAAAAGTATTATTTATGTGCGACTTTTAATTAAGAAGCTTTGTTTAGAACCAAAGACAACTTTTTTTCATCTAAAGCGTCAATTTGATTGGATCGAGGAGGGATTGTTTACGTCTTCGAGTTTGATATTGTTATTGTATTGAGTAAGAGTTGTTGTATTTATTGTTAAGTTATCTTTCAATACTACAACAGTTCTTTTATTCTAGATTATGAAAAGAAATCGATGTGTTGATATGTGATTGATAGTAGAGCTAAGAGAACTTATTTTCTTACACTCATCTTTGTTACGTATTTGTTTTCCTTTCTACAATTGTTATCTCAGTCAATGATGAATGTCCATAAGTAAAATTAGTATTTCTCATCTTGGAATAGGTATGATTATTATTGTGTGTATGTTGAGGTATAAGGGTTATCCTAAGCTCAACATTCTTCAGTATTTAGTAATTTCCCTTTATCAGATGGCTTATGCCATCACCCTTATCTTACCCAGATTATTTAAGAGTATAAAAATACAAAAAAAATTCGCTTAACCTGAAGGAGAAAATTTTTCATAGAAAGATACACCTGTCAGTTACCCATAAATCCCATCGATAAATTGGTTGGATCAAAGATTTGGAGAACCATTCCACTCATCAAACGCTTACGAGTCTAATTGGGCCTCTTAAGTGGGTTTGGTTCCTACAGTTGAGTTAAAGGATTTATGACCCCTCAACAACCCGCAAGACTTAAACCAGTTGTTTCAAGCTGGGTTCTTTAATTGGGTTGGCCATGGGAAATTGCAACCTCAACCAGAGAGGCCCCCTTTCCAACCCCCTTGGAATTTCCTTGTCATTCTCATTCCTCCACATGTGTCGTTGCAGCCCGAAGTTCCCGCTAATGACAGTTGGCAAGAAATTGTCCACCAGCCTGTCTCTCACCACCATGGTTGGCCCACTGTGTCATTGCCTCTACCACCACCAATTAATCCCAATAATCAAATTGCTCTTGTTGTTTTGCCAGTACAATCCTCACACGCTAGCAAGAGACTAAAAACTGATATCCTACAACCTATGCAAGACAAAGGAAAAGCAGCGGCTTCCACCTCTGGTCCATCCACTGACTCCTCTAAATCTGTGTCTTCCCGCCTCCACCTCAAAGATGATTGCTCCCATGTGATAAGTGAAATACAACCTCAAAGGTATAACCAACCAAGGGCCACTCAAGAAAAGTCAATCGGGGACAACAATGAGAAGAGGAAATATGCCTCGCAAAGCAACAAATATGGATTCTAAATGTTTTTTTTATGATTTTCAGTGATGAGGATAACGTTTAATGGTTTTAAGTATGTTTTGGACAACAAGCCTTATTTTTGGATATTTTGTGGATAATGTGAATATATTATTTTTGGGATATGATATAAATTATGGTTGATATTTAATATTCAGTTTAAATGATATCCAAAGGAGTTACAAGAGTGTTATATGGTCTAAATGATTATCATTATTTTTTACTTTGCATTGTATGGTAACAAGAAGAAATGATGGGAGTCACAAGGGGTCCCACCTATTTAGTCATTATTAGTTAAAACCCTTATTTATATATTATTATTATTTATTTCTCCTAAACTAATTTGTTAAGTCAATTTGGCTTAACTAAAGAAAGTAGTTGAACTAATTCAACTGATTGGGAAAGAATAAAAGCTCAATTGGATGAAGAGACAAGAGGAGAATAGAAGGAGAAAGACAATACTAAGGTTTGCTCTCTATTTTATTGAGATAAGTTCAGTTTTCATTCATTTTTGAGTTACTTGAAAGTTTAATCCTCTTATTGACAGCAGGATCTTATTGTAAGCAGCAAGGTCCAAGACTGAATCTTACTTTTTAGTCGCTTGTTTTAGAGGTGTTGATTCATCCTTGATAGTCTGTGTATTCTTGTCTGTTTCTGAATTAATTTTCATGGCTGATAAAGAATATATTGCAGAGTCAAAATGGTAATAGTTTGTGGCAAGCTGATCTGGATCATTGATTTCAGTTTTATTTTACTGTCGAAGTCTTTTTGTATGGTGTCCATCGAAGATCTCTAAATTTGACTTTGTTCCATACCCTCAAAGGGGTTTGTAAAGAGAAATAAACTTTTGATATCTCTAAATGAAATAAAATTAGATTATTGTTTTGTCTCATATATTTGTTTTCATGACTTGGTTCCTCTTTTCGCTTTTGATCTCCATGTTTATTTTATTGTAAAATATGTATACACTCCTGTAGCTTTATATAAATTTTATTTTTACATTGCAACATATACAAATCAACCCATGTAATTAATACTTGCAGATTGAGTGAATGTTTTTTAGGCTATAAATCTCGGGTGACATTCCCAACTATATTGTCCTAGCCAGGCAAGATCTGAAAATGATTGAGTAAGGTGTCCCATACCTTTTCCTCAACAGTGGGTTCGACCCCCATCGACTCCATAATTTTGTTAAACCATAACCAATATAGGCCAATAGGAGGATGCCATGTGGTAGCCTCTCATTGGCTATCCCTTTCCATGTGTCAACATATAATTTTCCCACGTAATATTTACAGTCTGCCAACACAGCTTCCTGGTCACTATACGATCAGTCCACATGGCACCTTGGGGTGTGGCCATGTCATTTTTGTACGGTTGTACGGTCATGCCACGTGTCACCCTTGCAGTGGTGACATGTGTCACCCTTTTACCCCTTTGACTTTAACTTTTTACCAAACTTTGATTGCTCATAACTTTTGCATACGAGCTCCATTTGACTTGTCGTTTGAGAAGTTGGAAAGATAATGACGAGCTCTATGCATTGATGTTGTTTCTCGATCATTTGATATGGTCAAATGTTGAGATTTTATGGATCCCTTGGGACCTCTATGAGCGTTTCAGATCCTTTTGGACTCTATGAGTGTTCCTTAGATCCTCCTGGATCTCTATGAGAGTTTCTGGATCCTCCTGGATCAAAGGAACTCATCATTTATCATAAATAGTGCCCTGTGCTCTAGCACATTCTCATATTAGCTCATTGCAAGGCATCATGTGCTTTCTCTTAGACTCTACATCTATTACCAAAACAAGACTCAAAACCAAACTATTTACAAAACATGAGCTCAGAGTGAACCCACTAAATGAACAACAATAACAATGATCCCAACAAAAACAATCAACAACTTACTAACTCCTATGTCATCACTTATCCCTTTTGTTTCCCTCTCTGCTCTAGCACTCTGTCACTTTCAGTTCTGCTCCACTCACTTTGTTGACTGCCAGTCCTGCACGCTTCTACCACCCGCATGTATTCCATGTAGCCTTGTTGGAGTCATGGTAGTCTTAACAAACTTTCCAGCTGATCTCTTAAATGCTCCATGATCTCTCATGCTTCCTAAATTAATCATTCAAGAAGATTTCTCGAGGATCCTTTTCTTGATTCTGGCATGCATGTGATGTTTTCTCGATTTCCTGTAAACGCGCCTGATGTCATCCCTTGCGCAACTGCTAGAGTGCACGCAAAATCGTAGCACACACACAATTGCGTTTGTGTGCGATCGCAATCCTTATCCCAAAACTTTGGGTGCCAACAGGCCCCCACCACTATGATTTGGCTCATCCTCGATCCAATGGCCTCATGGAGTGATTGGCATTGGAATTGAGTAAGAGAAAATCATCAGCATTGTATGACCAAAGAATCAAACCAAGCTATGGTTGCAGTCATGTTTGAGTAAGAGAAAATCATCTATTAAGGTTGTGGTTGCAGTCGGACACGAGTCTTGAAATGAGTCGAGCAATTCTCAAGGTAAGCGATGGATTTGGGATTCATTCATCTAGACTGTCGAGCTCTTTATCTTTGAGGGTGTATGGAGTTGGGAGTGAGAAATATTTTTGAAGAACAATATCTAGAAAACTACCCTCTAACTAAACCAAGCTCTACATATAGAACTTGTCCTAGTTACTCGGTGACCTACAAGAAGTAGATCTCGAGGAAGTGCTCCATTGGTGGAGATCGTCATCATCCTCCTGCCTCATTGAGCTAGTTGTAAGGGATGGAAGACACAGACTGCCAAACCTGGTGGAAAGGGTAACTTGCAGCAATGGGCTACCCGCTTGCTTAATGGAGAATCAATGAGCCAGAACACTCCACTCGCCAAAAAGTATTGTAATAATAATGTTGCATGTTGTTCAGTTGGTACTGGAGTTACTACTCAATCCTTACTATTAGTTGGTCAGTCATCACTTCCATCCTTGTCATCGAAGTCACCTCTTTGGATGAAGATTGATCA
>ML795987.1:225676-250656 GCA_009831015.1 Picea engelmannii
TTTGAGTCCTATTATTGTCATACTAGCGATGTAGTTTAGTTTATTAACATCATATCAACGTCTAAATATAGAACTTTTGCATCATTTTTGTGTCTTGCAAGCATCATATTACTTCATTATGCATCATTTTAGCGTAATTTGTGCGACATAATTATCTATCTAGTCTCATTATTGTGTCCTTTTCAAATTATTTTGCATCACATTAGCGTCACGGTGAAGTCATTTTAGTGTCAACATTGTATTATTAATGATTTGATTATTTAAATATTATTGATCAGGTAATTAATTTTATTTTTTTGTCGGTAAATAAAATTAGCTATATTATATTATTGATATAGAAAATTTACAGCAAAACTTCACCGTTGTTGGCCTGCCACTAGGGAAACCATACTAGCTGCAGTGAAGAAGACTATCAATCCAAACTGTTTGATCCAAGTTTTTTATAAAAAATAAACTAGCATCCTGATATACTGAGACCCAATGACTATCTATCATAGTATCGCCAATTCTTGGATTGAAAACATAGCTAGCAAAAAAAAAACCGAGAATGAGTCATTTAATACATATGAGGGGGAGGGGGCCCATGTGCCCCCTTTAGGCAGTCTAAAACTTGAAAGGTTGACATGTCAGTTTGTTGTGTGTCCCCTTGTCGTGCTTGCATATGAGGCCTCGTTGTTGGTTGGCTTCCTTCTGGAGTGGCTTGGGCGTCAATGCGGGATCGAAGACTTTGAATCTGGAGCCGCATGTCCTAAATTTTCTCCTGCATTATCTCTTTCACATCATCATTATCAAAGAGAATGCAACCAATGAAAATTTTGATATGCCAATACAAGTTAATTGTTTTATGATACTTGGTGCCTCGAGCACAAGAAGCTCCTGTATCCAACACCAAATCCCCAATTTCAGCGTCCACCTCCAAGTCATGGATGGCATATTTTTCTTCTCTAGTCGTAACTTCAACATACTCTAGGTTCTGTTGAATTTGCAGAGGTGTGGTTCTTCTAAACTCTCTCTCTGCCTCTTGTGCAGAGAGCATGACACCCAAGCTAGGTGGCTCCAAACTTCTGGTACTCGAGGAGGCTAGGTCTAGTGGGTTGTGACTGCCCCACCTCTAACCCCTGACATATCCACAAGATGGAGGCATTACATATGAATAAGCCCTGAGAACCCACTCAGACATAGAACTGATGAAAATTGGTTGCAGAGCACCATTGAGAGTGAATCTGCTTCTCTTATTCCAATCTGCATATCTAGAATGAACCGCTACCTGCATTTTTCAACTGAAATAATCTAGCGTATGGACTCTGCCACTGAAATACATAATGCCCTTCATGTTCAAGTACCAAACCTCACCTTGATGCAGAATGATGAGATTCATTAACCACATCTTGGAATAATGGTTCGTTGTTATAGTACCACCATTCATAACTATGGAGTAATGTGTGTGTGGGGTGGATGGATTAACCCAGATCCTTCCCCATCCTTCCCACAAGCCAACCTTCATGAAAATATCAAGGAGAGTACAGTGCATCGGGTGGGAAGGCATGCTGACGACCATGCATTTGCTGACCATAGTCTCCGGGAATGTTGGCAGCCAAAGTTTTTGGATAAGGATTGCATGCACGCAAACATGGTTGTGCGCGAACTACAATGTTTCATGCAGTTCAATAGCTGCACAAGGGATGACATCAGGCATGCGCACCAGCCCGAGTTCTACTTTGTGCACCATAAATCAAGAAGACATTGCACGCATGTCGGAATCAAGAAAAGGATTTTCGGGAAATCTTCGGGATGAGCTAGCAAGTTATTTAAGAATGCCACGAATCAAAGAGGCTATGTGGACTACATACAGGTGGTAGAAGCGTGTGGGACTGGTAATCAACAAAGCAAGTGGAGAAGAACTGAAAGTGATAGAGCATTAGAGTAGAGAGGGAAGAAAAAGGGAGCAACGACAATAGAGGAGTTAGTTAGTTGTTGATTATTGCTATTGGGATCGTTGTTGTTGTTCATTCAGTGGGTTCACTTTGAGTTCATGTTTTGTAAATAGTCTGGTTGTGAGTCTGGTTTTGGTAATACATGTAGAGTCTGAGAGAAAGCGCATGGCACCTTGTAATGAACTACTGTGAGAATGTATGAGAGTGCAAGGTGTTATTTCTGATAAATGATGAGTTTCTTGGTCTATGTATGTGACTGGTTGAATGAATATTATAAAAGTTGTAGTTATTCATGTCCTTTGATGTGTTGATCATGTTTTTGATGAATGTATGTGTTACTATTACATGTTGTTAGTCTTTAATCATATTACAATGGAATGTATGAATGTCAACATGAATGGATTGCCAGTGTAATTAACCCTTCATCACCAACACAATACCATATGGTATATGTGATTCTCATGGTGTGTCGAGTGAGACCTTCTTCAGTCTTTGATTGAGGATTGATATGCTGACACCTTGGTTTTTTTTTTTGTCAACTTTGGATGAACCCTGGATCATCAAACTCCCAACATTAAGAAGGGCGCGTGCAAGTGAGCCAACAAATGGTTCAGTTGTCAGAACCTAAAGGTTTTGTATTGAATGATGAAGGTAGATAATGAGGTGGTATCCATCTTAGGAGGAAATTCAAGATTGGTTAATTGCGAAAGAAGATGAGTTTGCTTGGTGAGAAACTCAAAGTCGGATTTCCAATGTGGAATGATGGAAGAGTAGGTATATCTACACCAATATGCATGGAATTTTCTTTGTCGAATTTCCCTATTTATTATCTGAATGGTTGAAGAGGCAGTATACTACTCATACTAATTTGAGGCCTAAAGAACCACTGGTATGGGATCAAATCACAATTGATAGGATGAAGGCCTTGGATAATAAGTGGGCTCGAGCAATTGATTTATGGTTTGTTCTGGTGAAGGAAGGCTATGCTATTGATTTTGTTATATAATACAATGATTCTTTCAGCAAGGATGAAAGGAAGTTTGTTGAAGGACCTTGAAAAAGGTTGCTAGAAGAAATCTCGTTGTGGATCAAGATGTTGTTCGTGGATAAAGGGATGATGTGCATGGAGCCCAATAAGATGGTTGAGTAGAATTCCCTATTGTTGGTGGGGGGATGAAAATAAGGGGGAAAGAGAGAGAGGAGATGGATCCATTGAGGAGGATCTAGAAGTTGTTAAGATGAGGTGAGGGAGAGAATGGACCCAATAGAGAGAGAGAGAGAGAGAGAGAGAGAGAGAGAGAGAGAGAAGGGGCACAAGATGAGGGATCAAGCCCAGGATGAAGAGGAAAGAGATCACACTGAGAGGAAGTGTGAGCGAGAGTGATCTGCCATAGAGGAGCACAAATGGAGATAGGTCGACGAAGAGGTACAACATTAAGAGTAGGGTATCCAATGAAGATAATAGAAGTAGTGGTAATAAAAACTAAGAAGATGAAGTCCAACCCCCTTGGCTATTGTGAGATGTTGCAACTTCAGAGGAAGTAGAGGCGCAAAGGTAGGAGAGGATGATGAAAGTCCCCCAAGAGGAGGGGAAGAGGGGTTAGTGATAGTGGATGGTCTAGCATGGCTGCAGGTAGGAATTGCTTTGGGTTCCCTCACAAGAAATGTTAGAAGAAGATGGAGTTACCCCCCCTTTGAACCACACCCCTTGTGCATTTTTAACCAAGAAGAAAGAACAATGCGATGATTGGAGTAGAACCAAGAGTAGGAGAAGAAAGGAGAGAAGACATGAGTGAAGAAGAAGACGAAGTCAACAATACTTCACAAGGAAGAGTATCAGTACCAAGATCCCTGACACCGAGCAGTCATTCAAGAAGACATAATTCGAGATTGAGGATGGTGAATCAGGATAGCACTATGAGGTTACCTATGTACCATGGGATGAGTAAGGATGATGTAGAGCAACATTGGTTTACGTGTGAGGCGATATGGTCCGTGAAGAGGATTACAGATGAAGCATCGAGATTGCGCAGCTAGAGACCACTTTCAGTGACAGAGCCTCGACGTGGTACATAAAGTAGAAGGCCACTACACCAATGAGACAGGCGAGGTCCCTGACAGAAATCAAGCGAGATCTACTTAAGCAGTTCTAGAAACCTAATTAAGAATCTCGATGCATTACAGATATTAAGGAGATAAAGCAACAACCAAGAGAAACCATGTGAGATTATGACTAACAGTTCAAGATCTTGTTGGATGGGTTGATGTTCCATATTCAATACGTGCATTAACATAGAGAATGGTTCATTGCTGGGTTGCTCCCCCATATTTGAGTTTCGCTTACGCATTTTAAGGTGACTAATTAGGCAGAAGGGGTGGATATTGTAGTGCGCATGGAGGCTACACCAGGAGGAGGAGAAACATCAATAGGTTTGGCACAGGTGCAGTCCCAGTTTTCCAACCCAATGATGCATTTGCAGGATATGGCAAAGGAAAAAGTAGTGTGATAGCACGTATGGTGTACAACGTGCCGGACAAAGGGTCATGGCAGAGATGAGTGTCCTACGTTGGGAAATTATATGGCGATAGGTGCACCAAATCCATTTTCGACTGGGCCTCAGGTGAAATGGTGTGAGATTTGCATACAATGGGGTCATATACCACCCTGTTTCCCAACCCTAGAGAAATATCAGAAGACGCATCATACTCCATTATGTGAATTCTACAAATCCACAGGGCACGATGTGAACAATTGTTGGTCACTTCAGTTAATGTAAAACTACATCCATGATGTCTTCCAGGTTGAGGAGGAGTAGAAGGGTAGTGACTGTGGTGGCACCGAGAGAGGTGAATATCAAGGAGGTCCCAGGGGGGGAATATGGATGCAACCGAGGACGAGGATAAGGAGGAGGTGGAGGAAGACCCCCCACTTGTTTTAAATGTGGTGAGATTGGCCATGTGTCAAGATTTTGTACTAAATAGCACACTCTCTATGGGTACTGTTATAGTACCGAGCATGTCACAGAGGACTGTCCCAACTTATTGAAGAAGTGGGAAGAGAAGAAGGCACACTGCAACATGGTCACTACAAAGCCGTGCGAGAATCAAGTGAAGGATGAGGAAGTTGATGTGTGGGTGATGACCCGAGGTGGAGCAAATACAAGAGTGGATTTTGAGCATGGAGAAACCTCGGGTCAAACAACGGAGGGGGCATAACCCCCTCTTAAGTTTGATGTTGTCTAACAAAAGTAGTTTATGCGTGACGCACAAAGGGCCCTAGAGGAAGAAAGAGCACGAGAAGAGTTGCAATGTGCAATGAAAAGGTTACTCAAAGGGGATCAGGTATATGAGGAGGTACATCATGTGACATAAAGGTTGTTGGAGGAAGATCATTGCCATGAAGAGTTGCAACACACTATACATAGATCCTTAGAGGAAGATCGTGTGCATGAGGAGATGCAACATGTGACACAAAGGTCGTTAGATGAGGCTCGCAGAAAACAAGAATTATGACAAGCCAAATAAAGGGAACTGGAGGAACATGCACATAAAGAGTTGAATTACGCGACGCGAGAAGAAGCATTACACAACATGGGCCATGAAGTAGAAAATGAAGACCAAGTAAGTAACTTTTTGCGTTGTTGTTTAAAGTTGTGAAATTTGATGTAGATTTTAGCAACCTGCATGGGGGAGGAAGGGACGAATAAAGCTATATCATCCCCCCTACCAGAATGGGATGTGTGCTAGGTCAATAAACATAAGTGCACAAGAAGAGAGTTCAATATGACAACTAAACTCAGAAGTTATGAGATGGACAATATCATGTTGGATCTGGGATCTGACGTGAACATCTTGCTGAAGAAGTCATGTGAATTGATGGGTAAACCAACCTTGGTCTGATCTCCCATTCAACTTCAGTTGGAAAATCAATATATAATCTATCTTATAGGCTGACTGGAGCAAGTCGAAGTGAACACAAAAGGGGTGAAGACGAAGGTAAATTTTGAAGTGATGGAGATCATGGATGATTTTGATCCCTACCCTGCCCTACTTGGCATTAATTGGGCCTTTGATAACAATGTCGTGTTGAATATGGAGAAGAGACAAAAGTCATTTGAGACATACACTTTGCGTGTGATCACACCATTAGATCCAAATGAAGGGGATAGATACAACGTGCCCGTGAATGAGAATGCACAAAGCTTTGTTTTTTGAAAATATCTACCAGATCACAGGGTGCAAGGAAGATTACATCAATCCTACAATGGATGGGGAACTAAGTTGGAGGAGCATAGAGTCATATGATATTGATTCAGAAGATGCTATGGAGAGGTGGCAGCATAAGCTATATGAAATATGTACAAGGAGATGCACCTGGATTACCATCAAAGTGTGTGAAGATGAATTCGGGTCCTACCAGCTTGATGACATAGATTGGGTGGATACGTTCATTGTATGGATGTAGCACATTCCCATACTCAACTGGGTACACGCCCTCGATACACTGTTAATAGGGATACCCGCACAATGGTGGGAAGCACATCAAGAGCATCTCCGTGAATGGTCAGTTGTGGAAGATTTGATTAGGGAAAGGTTTAGGTTGGGGGTAGATATCCTTCAATACATATGTTCTTGTGAAAGGTGTTAAGTAGCCAAGCAACGTTGAGGTGCATGAAGTAGATGTATGAAATCTCAGCATGCTCTACCGGAAAGACATTTTGTCCGTCAGATTCCTTGGATTCCTAGTGGATGAGTGGGCGAGTTGTGTGAGAGAAGGATGGATATGAACACTCAACATGCTATAATAGAGAGAATGTTTGCTTGTTCAGTCCCTCTAACCCCTATTGAGCAAACAGATGAGCCACTCAATATTAAGGAAACAATGGTAAGTCAATGGATTCCCCTAGATTCAACCAAAACTAGTGCAGATCCTCCATGGTGGAAACTGAGAAGTTGGATCTGCGTGAAAAGGCATCATGACCCGTCAGGGGTCACCACAGCATATTAAGACTTGGTAAACCGATGCAAGAGTTTGCAGGAATCATTTCCGATGCCCCCTAAAGAATAAGACTCACACATGTGTCATGTCATCCACATCATACTGAAGATTTGAGAGTGAAACAATTTTGTGGTAATAATGATGGATGTGATAGGCAATTACACAACGCAGATTTCCTCCAATTTCAAAAAGATTGAGTCATTAATGCAACTAGTAGGAGGATGATTTTCCTGATTTAGAATGAATGAGGAGTTAATTATGGTGGCTAGTGGAAAGCACGACATTAAGGTTCCAATGATCAATCTTCATCCAAAGAGGTGACTTCGATGACAAGGATGGAAGTGATGACTGACCAACTAATAGTAAGGATTGAGTAGTAACTCCAGTACCAACTGAACAACATGCAACATTATTATTACAATACTTTTTGGCGAGTGGAGTGTTCTGGCTCATTGATTCTCCATTAAGCAAGCGGGTAGCCCATTGCTGCAAGTTACCCTTTCCACCAGGTTTGGCAGTCTGTGTCTTCCATCCCTTACAACTAGCTCAATGAGGCAGGAGGATGATGACGATCTCCACCAATGGAGCACTTCCTCGAGATCTACTTCTTGTAGGTCACCGAGTAACTAGGACAAGTTCTATATGTAGAGCTTGGTTTAGTTAGAGGGTAGTTTTCTAGATATTGTTCTTCAAAAATATTTCTCACTCCCAACTCCATACACCCTCAAAGATAAAGAGCTCGACAGTCTAGATGAATGAATCCCAAATCCATCGCTTACCTTGAGAATTGCTCGACTCATTTCAAGACTCGTGTCCGACTGCAACCACAACCTTAATAGATGATTTTCTCTTACTCAAACATGACTGCAACCATAGCTTGGTTTGATTCTTTGGTCATACAATGCTGATGATTTTCTCTTACTCAATTCCAATGCCAATCACTCCATGAGGCCATTGGATCGAGGATGAGCCAAATCATAGTGGTGGGGGCCTGTTGGCACCCAAAGTTTTGGGATAAGGATTGCGATCGCACACAAACGCAATTGTGTGTGTGCTACGATTTTGCGTGCACTCTAGCAGTTGCGCAAGGGATGACATCAGGCGCGTTTACAGGAAATCGAGAAAACATCACATGCATGCCAGAATCAAGAAAAGGATCCTCGAGAAATCTTCTTGAATGATTAATTTAGGAAGCATGAGAGATCATGGAGCATTTAAGAGATCAGCTGGAAAGTTTGTTAAGACTACCATGACTCCAACAAGGCTACATGGAATACATGCGGGTGGTAGAAGCGTGCAGGACTGGCAGTCAACAAAGTGAGTGGAGCAGAACTGAAAGTGACAGAGTGCTAGAGCAGAGAGGGAAACAAAAGGGATAAGTGATGACATAGGAGTTAGTAAGTTGTTGATTGTTTTTGTTGGGATCATTGTTATTGTTGTTCATTTAGTGGGTTCACTCTGAGCTCATGTTTTGTAAATAGTTTGGTTTTGAGTCTTGTTTTGGTAATAGATGTAGAGTCTAAGAGAAAGCACATGATGCCTTGCAATGAGCTAATATGAGAATGTGCTAGAGCACAGGGCACTATTTATGATAAATGATGAGTTCCTTTGATCCAGGAGGATCCAGAAACTCTCATAGAGATCCAGGAGGATCTAAGGAACACTCATAGAGTCCAAAAGGATCTGAAACGCTCATAGAGGTCCCAAGGGATCCATAAAATCTCAACATTTGACCATATCAAATGATCGAGAAACAACATCAATGCATAGAGCTCGTCATTATCTTTCCAACTTCTCAAACGACAAGTCAAATGGAGCTCGTATGCAAAAGTTATGAGCAATCAAAGTTTGGTAAAAAGTTAAAGTCAAAGGGGTAAAAGGGTGACACATGTCACCACTGCAAGGGTGACACGTGGCATGACCGTACAACCGTACAAAAATGACATGGCCACACCCCAAGGTGCCATGTGGACTGATCGTATAGTGACCAGGAAGCTGTGTTGGCAGACTGTAAATATTACGTGGGAAAATTATATGTTGACACATGGAAAGGGATAGCCAATGAGAGGCTACCACATGGCATCCTCCTATTGGCCTATATTGGTTATGGTTTAACAAAATTATGGAGTCGATGGGGGTCGAACCCACTGTTGAGGAAAAGGTATGGGACACCTTACTCAATCATTTTCAGATCTTGCCTGGCTAGGACAATATAGTTGGGAATGTCACCCGAGATTTATAGCCTAAAAAACATTCACTCAATCTGCAAGTATTAATTACATGGGTTGATTTGTATATGTTGCAATGTAAAAATAAAATTTATATAAAGCTACAGGAGTGTATACATATTTTACAATAAAATAAACATGGAGATCAAAAGCGAAAAGAGGAACCAAGTCATGAAAACAAATATATGAGACAAAACAATAATCTAATTTTATTTCATTTAGAGATATCAAAAGTTTATTTCTCTTTACAAACCCCTTTGAGGGTATGGAACAAAGTCAAATTTAGAGATCTTCGATGGACACCATACAAAAAGACTTCGACAGTAAAATAAAACTGAAATCAATGATCCAGATCAGCTTGCCACAAACTATTACCATTTTGACTCTGCAATATATTCTTTATCAGCCATGAAAATTAATTCAGAAACAGACAAGAATACACAGACTATCAAGGATGAATCAACACCTCTAAAACAAGCGACTAAAAAGTAAGATTCAGTCTTGGACCTTGCTGCTTACAATAAGATCCTGCTGTCAATAAGAGGATTAAACTTTCAAGTAACTCAAAAATGAATGAAAACTGAACTTATCTCAATAAAATAGAGAGCAAACCTTAGTATTGTCTTTCTCCTTCTATTCTCCTCTTGTCTCTTCATCCAATTGAGCTTTTATTCTTTCCCAATCAGTTGAATTAGTTCAACTACTTTCTTTAGTTAAGCCAAATTGACTTAACAAATTAGTTTAGGAGAAATAAATAATAATAATATATAAATAAGGGTTTTAACTAATAATGACTAAATAGGTGGGACCCCTTGTGACTCCCATCATTTCTTCTTGTTACCATACAATGCAAAGTAAAAAATAATGATAATCATTTAGACCATATAACACTCTTGTAACTCCTTTGGATATCATTTAAACTGAATATTAAATATCAACCATAATTTATATCATATCCCAAAAATAATATATTCACATTATCCACAAAATATCCAAAAATAAGGCTTGTTGTCCAAAACATACTTAAAACCATTAAACGTTATCCTCATCACTGAAAATCATAAAAAAAACATTTAGAATCCATATTTGTTGCTTTGCGAGGCATATTTCCTCTTCTCATTGTTGTCCCCGATTGACTTTTCTTGAGTGGCCCTTGGTTGGTTATACCTTTGAGGTTGTATTTCACTTATCACATGGGAGCAATCATCTTTGAGGTGGAGGCGGGAAGACACAGATTTAGAGGAGTCAGTGGATGGACCAGAGGTGGAAGCCGCTGCTTTTCCTTTGTCTTGCATAGGTTGTAGGATATCAGTTTTTAGTCTCTTGCTAGCGTGTGAGGATTGTACTGGCAAAACAACAAGAGCAATTTGATTATTGGGATTAATTGGTGGTGGTAGAGGCAATGACACAGTGGGCCAACCATGGTGGTGAGAGACAGGCTGGTGGACAATTTCTTGCCAACTGTCATTAGCGGGAACTTCGGGCTGCAACGACACATGTGGAGGAATGAGAATGACAAGGAAATTCCAAGGGGGTTGGAAAGGGGGCCTCTCTGGTTGAGGTTGCAATTTCCCATGGCCAACCCAATTAAAGAACCCAGCTTGAAACAACTGGTTTAAGTCTTGCGGGTTGTTGAGGGGTCATAAATCCTTTAACTCAACTGTAGGAACCAAACCCACTTAAGAGGCCCAATTAGACTCGTAAGCGTTTGATGAGTGGAATGGTTCTCCAAATCTTTGATCCAACCAATTTATCGATGGGATTTATGGGTAACTGACAGGTGTATCTTTCTATGAAAAATTTTCTCCTTCAGGTTAAGCGAATTTTTTTTGTATTTTTATACTCTTAAATAATCTGGGTAAGATAAGGGTGATGGCATAAGCCATCTGATAAAGGGAAATTACTAAATACTGAAGAATGTTGAGCTTAGGATAACCCTTATACCTCAACATACACACAATAATAATCATACCTATTCCAAGATGAGAAATACTAATTTTACTTATGGACATTCATCATTGACTGAGATAACAATTGTAGAAAGGAAAACAAATACGTAACAAAGATGAGTGTAAGAAAATAAGTTCTCTTAGCTCTACTATCAATCACATATCAACACATCGATTTCTTTTCATAATCTAGAATAAAAGAACTGTTGTAGTATTGAAAGATAACTTAACAATAAATACAACAACTCTTACTCAATACAATAACAATATCAAACTCGAAGACGTAAACAATCCCTCCTCGATCCAATCAAATTGACGCTTTAGATGAAAAAAAGTTGTCTTTGGTTCTAAACAAAGCTTCTTAATTAAAAGTCGCACATAAATAATACTTTTACAATTCTAAAAAAAAAGGTCTTTCCCAAAACCATCGACCCTTTGCACGAGGTCGATCTCCCTATTTATAAAGAATCACTAAGCTAAAAATAACTGCTAAAAGTTGTGTTAAGTAAAACAAAAATGACACGTGGCATACTTATCTCCTCGTTCTCTTGAGATCATCCAATTTTTACTGCAGTGGATGATTTCTTTCTTACTCCTCCCACTTGAAGAAAAGGTCTTCGCATGTGTTTGCATAGGGAAACCTATGTTGATCCATTGGTGCGGAGAAGACTTCCTTTATCTCCACTGCTCGTTCTCTATACCTGATGAGCTTGGCACTTAAGCGTTGTAGGACTGCAAGAGCTTTGATTGGGTATTCCATGAACTTCTTTACTTGACCTGGAGTCATACTTGAAATCTATGAGATCTCTACCTCCCATGCTGAGTCCTGCTCTACATGTCGTTTGACTATGTCATGCAAATCGACGAAATTTTCTGGTGGACCGAACTTTGGTAGGTCAATGTTTTCCATCTTCCGATTTATCTTCTCCCAACTTTTCTTTCACTCTCCCCACCTTTCCTGTATCTTCCGTTGAGGTTCCTGGACCATGCTCACCCAATATTCAACTACCTTTCTGATTCGGGAGATGCTTCTATCCATCAGTACTCGGATGATGTTCTCTTCCGAGTCTCAACCTTTCTGTACTGCACCGATATAGTCAATCCGCTCTAAGGCCTGATGTGCCTTTTCATACCATCTCTGCATGTCTTTACAAGTTGCCAGCCCCATGAGGGTATCCTCTTGAAAATCGCCTATGCATGTGGTGAAGAGATTTCTTTCGCTTGTGAATTGCACATATGTTTCTTTGAACTCACTCCTCAGGAATACTACTGCATGCATCGAATCTTGGTAATACTTCACTAGATGGTGCAGAAGATCCAACTCCTTCTTTGCAGCTGCTAATTCCTTTTCATCCCTTTTCGCTCTGTCTAACCTTGCATTAGTTATAGCCATTCTCGCCTCGATCAACTTAGTTGTCTTGACATTCTGTGGTGATGAGGAGTGTGCTATCAAGCGTGAGCCTCCTTTTCTTGGTTGTCCTTCTCATCATCGTTTTCCTCTTTTTGTCATAAGCGATCACTTGTATATCGACGACCTCGTCCACTGGCTCAAGAATCTATTGATCTCACCAGATCAGAGTGTTGCCTAGGCTTCCTGTTGTATATATGTGTTCTATGACCGGTTCTTGTAGTTCTTTAGCAAGGGGAACTTCTGTATATTCTGGTGACTCGACCTCTTGCTGGGGTTCGTCAACTGGTGGAGTCTTGACTTTAGATGGGGAGAGGGGCAAAGGATCAACATTCACTTGAGGATCAACTATTGAGATGTCGATTTCTGATCGATGTGTTTCTTTTTCATGTTCACCAGAGCCTAACTCATCCTTGGAGCTGCCCTTCTTAGGTTGAATTCTCGATTGGTCAAGAAATTCAGTGTCCAAAATGCTTCTGGCCTTATAGTTGCCTTTTTGGGGAATTGAGGTCAAAGATTCGGGAGTTGGAACAAATGTTTCCCCTGGTTCTCCCTCCTTTTTGATTGGTACTGGGGTTATGAGGGAAACCCATGAGCTTTCCTCATCGTCATATATGGTAATTAGGTCTATGAGGACATTGCGAACCTCTGTCCCACTTGATGTTCTTATTCCCCCCAGCTACGTTGTAGCAACAACCGACGACCTTTCTTGTTGAGACATAATGCTTGGGTTTTCTGGATGAGCGGTGTCCTTTGGTGGAGTTGTCTCTGAGCTATTTATCTCTTCTCCGAGATTGATTGTGTCGACCAGGATGACCCTTAAGGGTTCTATCAAAGGGTTAAGTTGGGGGTCATTTTCTAACCTTTGTATGACTCTTTGGGCTTCTTCTAGCAACATCATCTCTCTCCTCTGTGCCTCTGTTTCTTCTACTACTCTGTTTTCTTCCCTAACCCCGAGGGATTCTTGAGCTGTCTGTTCTATCGTTTCAACTTGCTCATCCATTGTCATTGCTTTAAATCTTGTCATATTGGGGTTAGCATTTCTCTGGAGCACCTCCTCCCAATCCTTAGCACCCTCTGTAAAGATTTCGTCTTCAAACTTATCATGACATACGACCAGTAGGAAGATACATGTGACACATGCTGGGGTACTAGGCCCCTTGGGTCATGTTTGCGAAATAAGCCTGTGGGGAATCTATACTCCAACTGGCTCAAACCCTCTTGTTTTGTTTGTGCAATATATTTTACCATGTAAAACCCTATATAAAAGCCATAGGGTATGAACGCTCTCTTTTTGTCCTTTATGAGAGTGGCATTATAACCTTGCAGAATGGTTTGATAACAGATTTCTCCCACAATGAGCCGGTCCGGGACATGAGTGGGTAGTAAATGTAGTGCGCCGATGGCCCCAAACACTCTGATATAGGTGGTGGCTTCTTCCAGGTACTAGTGGCCTACTTTTGAAATCATTTTCTTGGTTGTTGTCGTAAGCCTTGGGCATTCTTTCTTAAAAAGAATGAAATATACTCGAGCTATAAATTCATCGCATATGAGGGCGTAAGATTTCTTATAACCGTTCTCCCATAGAAAGCTGAAATAGAAATGCACGGGTAGCTCTACAACATGCCAACTCAGATTCATGCCTGAGAAGACGTTCCTTGCACAGATCACGTCCAATAAGTATGACACCATGTGAAAAACTGGCGTTTCTCCATCCTTTGGTGTCTGGGATTGCAATATGTTGGTGCTCAATTGTTTCAAAATGATTGCTCCCTAGTTGAAGATGCTACTGGAGATTGCCACAGTGTATGCTAGGGGCATCCATGCTTCCAAAAACTTGGCACGATCCCTTTCCCCGTATAATCGGCAGATCATGGCCATCAGATAAATATATGGCTCTCTGAGATTGGTTGTAACGTACTAGCCATTGCTCATGTTTTTAAACTTCTTATCTTCTTTCCACCATGAGGCCATCAACCTGATGGTGTCATGGAACTCATAAAATTTTACCACAAAATCAATATTTAATCTTTCCTCCGGGTCTCTGAGTTTGTAGTATTTCTGGACCTCTATTGGGAGAAAAACTCCAACACATCCACCATTTTCATCATTGACCACGCATTTTGTCGCATCCGTGTGGTCGATTATCCATCCCAGGGTCTCAATGCAAGGCAAGACCAAGGTTCGATAGGCTACCATGTGCAGGCATGATCCCCGAATGTTCGGGAATACTTGGTCATCGAGCACTCTAACGTACGGGTCACTGTGTGGTATAAACTCCGGGCGATCTTCCTGGTTGATTCTGTTAAACAAATCTCTTCATTGCGGGAGAACCACTTTCGATCTAGTGCTTGCCTCTGTGTCGTTGAATGCAGGAGGCTGGGAAATCACCCTTTTGGTAGACGTACGGACCACTGGTTCCACTTTAATGGAAAAATCAAGTTTTCTAGCAGCGCCGGGTGAAGACTCTTCACCGCCCTCTACTTCTTTCTATTTTGGTGCTCTCAGTGACTGCTTGGTCATTGGCTTCCTTGGAGGCATTTTTCCCGCAAAATGAACAAAATGAGATATCGAATTGCAGAAATGATACTGAAATCTATACAATAGTGATTGTCGAAATGATACAGATGATTCATACCTCCTCTTCACATAAGCTTAACCTGGTTTAGAATTCTGAAAATCGACTGTGAGCTCTTGAAATACTCTCTCGCTCCTTCGACTGCTTTGGGAATGAAAGACTTGTGTATAGAATGTTGCATTCGAATAAGTATTTACAATTTAAACATAGAGCATACTTACCTTGTCCCATCATTTCTTGAATTCAGGGTGTAAATGCGGTCTACACAATCCATCAACAAGATCTGAATCATGCTCGGGATTAAATGTAATCACAAGCTAGCGACACAAGAGCGGGGTACTATGTAGTTCATCGAAGGTTTCAAACTCTTATTATTTGGTCGGTGCGTGGGATAGTAATGTTTGTTGATCAAAGGATTAATTGGCCTATTAAATAACAAAATCTGATCTTGTTTTTCGTCGAAGGTGTCCCATCATACTGTCGATGTCCTATCATTCCGCCAGTTTAAACAAGTGGATTGACGTCAACAGTTTTATTAGAGAACGTTTGTTAATACCTTTTTTAGTGAAAGCTCTGATGCGAATCCAGACTATCGTACAGTACTGACGTGGAAATGTTGACCTGGAAGGGCGATCATGACACATGGCGTTTGATTGTGGCTCCTCCGTTTAAAAGTTTCTTTGCAATTGAGGATTTTCTTTGGACATGGCCGTAGGAACCTTAGCCTATCTTGCTGATGCCGACGACATGTCTAGGATCGGTGATCGACGAGTCTCTATGTTCATTATTTCATGATTTCATCCCTCAGAGTTCATCGATGCCGAAAACCTATTACCAATCGACGATCGACGATCGATGATTGACGAGTCTCTATGTTTATTATTTCATGATTTCATCCCTCAGAGTTCGTCGATGCTGAAAACCTATTACCGATCGACGATCGACGATGTGTCGAAGTAAATTTTTTTGCAGTTTAAGGTTTTCTTTGGATATCACCAACCCCAAATGTATCGGCGATCAACGATCAGAGGTTCGTCAGGTGCATCGATGTTAGCGTTTTCCTTTTCGTACTTCCCCGATGCCGATGGTGTATCGACGAGATTTTGACAACTTCTTCGCAAGATATAATTAGTGATTGACGCACCCACTCTTCCATTCTCCTGATCTTGATGATACATCGACGATCAGTGATCGACGCTTGTCATTGTCATGTGGTCGATTTTACTGCGCAGATCGCGCCGATGCTAATAATAGGTGCATGGCTCAAAATTTTAGCTATGTATACTTAGTTAAAAATGCCAAGTCTACTTTAGAAGAAAAGTCAATCTATTCAACAAATCCAAACCAATCTGAATGTGATCGATGATAAAACATAGGAACAAAAAACTTATTGATCCCTACACAACTGACTCAATTCAAAAAGAGAAAAAAAAACAAAGTGGTACCCAAAAGAATTTTTTTTTACAAAACTTTTAGGGTGTGTTGAGTGCTCAACACGGGTTAGTGTCAAAATGAATAGAAAATCTAGGCCTTCT
Source organism: Picea engelmannii (assembly GCA_009831015.1). NCBI lineage: Eukaryota > Viridiplantae > Streptophyta > Pinopsida > Pinales > Pinaceae > Picea > Picea engelmannii. Next base: position 242,308 of record ML795987.1, read on the forward strand.
ATGACCTCGATTCCAATTTCCCCTGCCTCTGTTATTTCGACCATTGCTGCCTCTACTGAAAAATCTCATCCTGTAGCAACAATTTGACTGTCATGAAGTTCTTAATAAATAATACATGAAACTCTACTTACATAAATCAACAATTGGCTCTAGAATTTACTATGAGACATGTGCAATCCATCCATAACATGCCATTTATTAATCACCACGTGAACATGGAATTGATAGGGTTCATGGGAAATATGGAGGGCTTGTATTTAGCGAAAAATGATATCATGGAGGGGAATTAATATACGAATATTGTTCAAACAATTGATAAAACAACCAACTGTGTATTTAAAAATATCTAGAACATCAGTCCTCAACCCTTGCCACTATCAAATTCCTTTCATTTCCACAAAGACTCCTCTTCAAAACAAATATCACAGAACATGAAATGAATAAGTGAAATTGGGATCGTGAAAGGGTTTGATTTAGCGAAAAATGGTAAAATTGGGGGGGGGGGTATCTCATGGATACTATTCAAATGATACATCAACCATGCCATCTCTGATATCAATTCACAGTCAAACTTCCTCACTGTTCAAACATTAAAAATTTAAGCAATACTCTGTTTCCAAAAAAAAACCCAAAACTGATGCTTGCTTCACAAAAATGATCACTTGCCTTAGAATTGTATTACACAGTAACTAATTGCCCAGAAATAAAAATAACTATTATAACAATACTGCATGTACATAACAGAATTGAAAAATGAACAATATCATAATCACCATAGGAAATAAAACAACAACATTGAAGTGGACATGCTACAACCATAATAAGAAAATCAACAAAGTCCTCAAAACTCACGGGGTCCCGTGAAGTGCCCCCCCCAAAATCCTTGTATATAACCATAATTTTAATCGAACCACAATTCATCAAACTTCCTCATCCTATTTCATTATGGTTCGTAGACTTCATTCAAGCATCACATAACTTGTAAACATGTGCCTTTTGTAATTACAATAAAACGTGGCAAGTTTACATTATAACAATAATTCACACATTGCTATCGACTTCATAACTTCATATGGACATACTGTAACTTCAAGCGAATAGGTGAGTCCAACACTTCCTCCATACTTGCATAGCAAATGACCAATCAAAAGCCACGCCCAAACAAAAGAGCACGAGACATTTCTTTCTATCAAATTTTGAGTAAGCAATACTTTCACGATAATGCATAGGGTTCAATGCAACAATGGACAATAGGTGGCAGAAGAAAGAGGGTTGAAAACCTAAGGATTTGGCCCGAAAAGAACATGAAAAGTTTACACACCACCCAATATTGCACATTAATACTCACAGAGTCGGGATTATGTGCGGGTGTATCAACCACGAAGACCAACCATCTTAACATACAGGCAGAGTGTCCACAAAACCCCACAGGCCAGAGGCAGAGAGAACCCATTTTCGAACAGGGAAGAAAACCTAAAACAAGGGACGAGAGGCAAAGCATGCCCGAAAGTATCCCTCAACTGCATTATTTTATAGAAAAATTGTGAACAACTACACCAATAAATGACACCTACGACTCTTATAATGCTAATGATCTCAAAACAATCACCACAGGAAACCAAAACTTGAAAATCAATCCAACACACAGTCTGAATGCATTTTAACAACTTTGGAAATACACAGACCGCGAGCAAACAAGAGCCAACTATTGACTTAAAGAGAAGAGCAAATGTTCATGGATGGCAGAGCAAGAAAACCCCATACCTATGTCAAAGCTTTCTTAAGCAGAAAAGACCAGCTTGTATACCTCCTCCACAACCGAGCAAATCAGAGCAACAACAACCAACATAGAGAAATGAAAGAATGACTAAGGTGGCGGGCTTGAGGTGAGTTTGAGTGATGTGCATTTACTGCACGTCACTTCTCCCTTCACATTTCATTCATGGCTAGTACGATTCAAGTCCACTCTTAACATTCAAGTCGATTAATGTAGCCAACTATACCAAAGTTTCCATATGTTGCAATTTATTAATGCGCCAATCCTTGTCACTAACCCATTTCACATAGAACAACTTTCTAGGGATACAACTAATCTTGCAATTAAACCAATGCACACAACAATTGTTTATAAAATCCAATGTGACATAACTCAAATATTTTTCTCTGGATAACATATTCCAACATGGCTTCCAATTCAAACAATGCATATACCCTTGTGGTATGAAGTCACCATATCACACATATAACTTAAGCATGGAGTTTATGTCCTGTCTCAAAGTAAATGTAACATAATAATACTTGCGAGTGTTATATAAAACAAGACCATTCCCTTTTTAAATCATATCGCTCTTATCATCATATTGGATTAATCATTCCGACAGATATTTTAAACGCAAATAAACTATAGGGCTCATCTCAACCAACTCATAATCATGTAAAGCATAACTGTTGTTTCTTCGTCATGGTCACACAAGTTTCACATATGGGTCCCACCTATTAGTATATTATTAAATATAGTTAAATAATAAGTCATAAGGTGTTCACAACAATTTGCAAGCAGGTACCCTATGTTGGGCTTTTGAGCATCAACACCCACGACCTCCTTAATCTTTACAAAGCCTCCCCTACCATCGTACCACCATAATGTTTCTTAACTCTATACCTTGTAAAATTTATTTAAACTTTGTTAAAGTTCCATTTGGAGGGAAAAGGGGCCGAGGGCTAAGCCCCCAACCCTTAGTTATTGTGCTATCCCATATGACCATAAGGTATTGTGCAGAGGGGTTTTAAAACCATATTCCAACGTATTATATACCATATATAACATATGGTTATAACCATATGTAACAAAACCAATGCATATGCGTTCTATGGAGAGGATCAAACCCAAAACCTTCGGGATATATTACGGAGGCCCGACCAATATGCCCAGTGAACCATATATGACGGGATTCCCCAACGAAACATTAAAAATTGATGTCGAAAGTTGCAGAAGGGGAGTTAAGGGTCGAGCCAATTTAATGGGTGCGAATCCCAAGACTTGCACACATTCCAATGTGTATAGATTCCCATGACGATACACATTTTGAGATGGTACAAAACTCGAGGTATAGACTGCGTAGAAGTGTGTTCCGAGATTGCATAAGTTTATGTGTTGCATGGAAAAGAGTGGCATAAGGTATATTGTCCACACCTGGGAAAATTTATACTTGTTGGATTCATTTTTCCGCAAGGATCATGAATTTGAAGTCTGTTTTATGATCATAAGTCATTTGTAAAAGTCCTAATCCATATTGTCATTAATAATCTTTTAGTGCATTGTTTGGCGTGTAAAGAGGGTGAAATTGAGCCAATTCGGAATTTGGTTGACTTTATAGTCAAATTTCTTAGAATTTCACAAGGATTCTAATGATGAACTCATTTTCTTGTTTTGAGTAGTGGAATTAAAGAGAGTCCATTAAATTGGATTTTTGCAAGCCCATGTTGTAATGTAATTTGGTGTTTTGAGATGATGGAGAACAATCATACTATCTAAAGGGACTTTGAAGATGAAGTAATATGTCATCCATATATGTAATTTGAGTTCTTTTATTTTCTGATGTGTCATCTCAATAATTTGCAAATTATTCTTCAAGTTATTCATCAGTATTAATGAAGTTTAAGCACAAGTAAGCATATTCACATGTGTTTTTTGCAAATAGTCATGCGATCATTTATATTCTGAATCTCGTAAGATGTTTATGTGTATTTAAGAGTTATTTTTACATCTAAGGATTTCTAGATCAAGTTGGTATCGAAGTTGGTTTTGACAATTATTTGCAAGTGAATGCTTATGAGGTCCAAGTTCAAGCGAGGTGAAGACAAGCTTGCAAGTTATAACTATGAAATTGGTTCAAGGAGCTTCACTCGAAGAAAAGAAATGGAGCATGAAGATGTACTTTCTGAGGTTGATAAGGAGTTTTGAAAAATGTTCCTTGAGATGAAAAATATGGTTAAGGAATTGTGGGAAGACCTAGAAAGATGATGAGCAACTCTTCATCAAAGTGAAGGTGGTCCAATTGAAACAATGGTAAAAGCTAAAGGAGAAGGAGAAGGTGAAGAACCTCCAAGGTCTCCTTCATCCCCATCATCATCATCATCACCATCATCATCATCTTCTTCTTCTGATGGAAGTGAACATTCTTCCCATAAGAGGAAAAAACATTCTAAGAAGTCGTCTCATTCTCATGATCTGCCTTTCTTAAAACTAGATGTAAAGTTTGATTTGCCTATTTATGATGGAGAATTGAATGCAGAGAAGTTGGATAATTGGGTCAAATAGATTGAAGTGTATTGTAGGGTATATAAAATCACACAGGACACTTCAAGGATACAGTTGGCTACTCTTCACCTGAGCAAAAAAACTTTGATATGGTGGGAGAATCGGACACAGACTGATCTTATTCAACATGGTAAAATCATTTCTTCTTGGATTGAATTTACTGTTGTATTAAGAAAGCAATTTTATCCATTAGCTTATATGCAAAAATCAATGATTGCTTGGCAACATTTGAGACAAGGAAAAGGGAAAAATGTTCAATATTATACACATGAATTCAAGAGGAAGGCATTATCTTTGGGAATTCCATTACATACTCCCCAGACTCTTCTAAAGTATATTGGTGGTATGCACTCATATCTTCGCCATACTATATTGATGTTTAATCCTACTAATATTGACAAAGTATTAGTACAAGCTACTCATATTGAAGCCAACAAAGGAAAACATGTTTTTAAAGATGTGGGCTCAACCTAGGAAGATAAACTGAAGACCATGACCATGGTGTTGGATCTTGGATAAGATTATGAGGACGAACCTAAGGTTACAACTATGGGCATCATAGGAAAATATTTTATTGCAAGTTTCAGTTTGTTTACTTCTTCTTCAAAGGCTAATGTAATTCATGATAGAAGGCAAATAAATGACCTATTTCATTTATGAGTTATCTCAAAGCACACTAAGATTGATACACGTGTTGATAGTGGATCACACGTGAATCTTATTTCAGAGAAAGTTGTTCAGAATTTGGGATTGGAGACTAGGATTCTTCTGAGACTATATCCTTTGGGTTGGATTTGTGATAATGCTCATGTACATGTAACTAAGCAATGCAAGTTACAGTTTGCGATCACATCCAGTTTCATTGATGAGGTAGAGTTAGATGTTGTTCCACTTGACATTTGCAGGATGGTTTTGGGAAGTCCATACTTGTATGACAGTAAGGCCATTTTCTATAGGGAACATAAAAAGTATCATCTCTTCAAGGATGGGATTGAGTTCATTGTGAGAGCTCATCAGACAAGGACTAATTTGAAAGTTGTCACTAGAGGGCACTTGCTAGTTAATTCTAGTATCCAAGATCTAGATTTATAGCCTACGATTGGAAGTAACACAAGTCCTTTGGTTGATGTTGTTCATGTTAAGAAGGGAAGATATGTTGATTGTTCGTTCTCTTTCACATCTGTATATTTAGTTTTGTTGATCAATTTATTACTAATAAGTGGAATATGGTTGGCTACTACAACAATGAATGGAGAAGTTTGTGAATTTAAGGGAATGGTTAACTTGGTCAGAAATGTTTTTTCAGTCTCCATTATGGTTGTGATGAGTCAAGTGATTGTTATCCAAGCAAGAAGGATGGATGATACCAGACAAGTGAGGTGAAAACATTCTCACATTTTTTTTATTTTTTTTATTGAATAATCCATACTTTTGGAGGTCCAAAAGTTCTTAAGTGGGGAGGTGTGATCCAGGAGGATCCAAGAATTCTCACATAGATCTAGGAAGATCTAAAGAATGCTCATAGAGGTCCTAGGGGATCCATAAAATATCAAAATGTGACTATCTCAAATTATCAAGAAAATGACATCAATGTGTAGAGCTCATCGTTATCTTTCCAACGGTGCAAACGACAAGTCAAACAGAGCTCGTATGCAAAAGTCATGAGCAATCAAAGTTTGTTCAAAAGTCAAAGTCAAAGAGGTAAAAGGGTGACATGTGTCACCACTGCAAGGGTGACACGTGGAAAGACCATAAAACCATACGAAAATGAAGTGGCCACACCCCAAGGTACCACATGGACTGATTGTACAATGACTGGGCAGATGTGTTAGCGAACTGTACAGATTACTTGGGCAAATTATATGTTGACACTTGGCAAGGGATAACCAAAGAGAGGCTGCCACATGTCAGCCTCCCATTGGCCTATATTGGTTATGGTATAAAGAAATTATGGAGTCGACAGGGGTGAAACCTACAACCTCCATAATCTCTATAAAGCCTATGTTACCATCGTGCCACCATAATGTTTCTTAACTCTATATTTTGTAAATTTTATTTAAATTTTGTTAAAGTTCCACTTGGAGGGAAAAGGGGCCGAGAGATAAGCCCCCAGCCCTTGGTTATTGTGCTATCCAATATGTTCACAAGGTATTGTACGCTGGGGGGGGTTAAAACCGTATTCCAATGAATTATATACCATATATAACCACATATACCATATATAACATATGGTTATAACCATATGCAACAAAACCAACACATATGTGTGCTATGTAGATGATTGAACCCCGAACCTTTGGGATATATTATGGAGGCCCAACCAATATGCACCAAACCACATATGACGGGATTCCCCAACAAAACATTAAAAATTGATGCCAAAAGTTATGGAAGGGGAGTTAATGGTTGAGCCTATTTAATGGGCGTGGATCCCAAGACTTGCACACATTCCAATGTGCATGGATTCCCATGAGGACACAAATTTTGAGGTGGTATGGATGCTGAGGTATGGAATGCATAGAAGTGTGTGTCGAGATTGCATAAGTTTAGGTGTTGCATGGAAAAACATGCCATAAGGTATATTATCCACACGTGGGCAAGATTATACTCGTTGGATTCGTTTTTCCACAAGGATCATGAATTTGAAGTTATTTGTGTGATCAGAGGTTATTTGTAAAAGTCCTAATCCAGATTGTCATTAATGAGCTTTTAGTGCATCGTTTGGCATGTAAAGTGGGTGAAATTGAGCCAATTCGGAATTTGGTCGACTTTATAGTCAAATTTCTCAGAATTTCGCAAGGATTCTAATGATGAACTCATTTTCTTGTTTTGAGTAGTGAAATTAAAGAGAGTTCATAAAATTGGCTTTTTGCAAGCCCATGTTGTAATGTAATTTGGTGTTTTGAGATGATGGAGAAAAATCATACTATATAAAGGGACTTTGAAAATGAAGCAATATGTCATCCATATATATAATTTGAGTTATTTTATTTTCTGGCATGTCATCTCAATATTCTGCAAATTATTCTTCAAGTAATTCATCAGTATTAATGAAGTTTATGGACAAGTAAGCATATTCACATGTGTTTTTGCAAATAGTCAAGTGATCATTCATATTTTGAATCTGGTCGGATGTTTATGTGTATTTTAGAGTTATTTTTACATCTAAGGATTTTCAGATCATTCTCGGTCTATGTATGTGACTAGTTGAATGAATATAATAAAAGTTGTAGTTGTTCTTGTCCTTGGATGTGTTGATAACGTGTCCGATGAATGTATGCATTATTGTTACATGTTGTTAGTATTTAATCCTATTACAATGGAATGTATGAATGCCAACCCGAATGGATTCCCGGTGTAATTAACCTTTCATCACCGACACAAGACTAGATGGTCTCTATGATTCTCATGGTGTCTCAGGTGAAACCTTCTTCAGCCTTCGACCGAGGATTGATATGTCGACACCTTGGGGTTTTTGTTAGTCAACTCTGGATGAACCTTGGGTCATCAAACCCCCAGTGTTAAGAAAGATGCACGCAATTGAGCCAAAAAGGACAGTGAGAGCCTCCCACTATCACGTCTCTTCCACCCCATCCAAGTTATGTAATTATTATTATTATTATTATCAATTTAATTTTTATTAATTATTTGATTATTTTTATTAATTTTATTATTATTCATAATTTAAGTATTGCTATTAATTTTAATTTTAATTTTTGTAACTATTACTTTTATAATATGTAAATATTGGTCATATAGATGACTAGTATAAGTTAATTTCATATTGTGCTAATTATTATTATTTTTCCATGAAAGAAAATCATACTTTCTATTTTAAGGTAAAATAGAAAGTACATTTGTTGGGCGCTAGGTGCACTCATGATTCTATGCATATCAGACATATCACCCTTAGTTCTTCACTTGAGAAAAACAAACACTGTTACATAAACTACAAAAAACCTTGACCATACATCTTGAGCTATAGGCTCAAGGAGCCTTAAACAAAAATAAACAAGATACCAACAAAG
>ML795988.1:0-16206 GCA_009831015.1 Picea engelmannii
AGTAGTAGTTGAAGAACATGAAATGAAATCTTAAGTGATAGTTAGAATTGCAACATCCTAACTATTAGGGATAAAGGGGGGTTAAAAAACAGATGGAATTGGGTTGAGGAGGCACTATCATCCCAAGAGGTTCCCACTTGATTTAAGTGATTTAATAAATCGTGTACCCTCATCCATCCAATTATTAAAACAAAACAAAAGGTAGGAGAGCGCCCGGGCGCGGAAGCGCTGGCTTTCGTCCCCACACGCCGCTGACGTCACTCGCTTTTTCAACCGCCTCATTTGTCCATCGGAAAAGAGGAAAGAGAAAACGGCCCCTCTAAAAAAACTATCAATATCCCCGTTCAGCGCCCAGTGGGACCCGCGCAGACGTTTGCCACGTTCATGCTCTGCCACATCCCATTGCGCGGGCCCCACATACAGCTGGCGTAGGGCTTACGACGGGGGCTGCCCCTCCCGACCGGCCGGCGTTTCCCGTCGGTGGCATCTCCGTTACCGGCAACATCAAAACTAAACCAACCCACATGCGCGCTCGTGCGTGCGTTCATTTCCCCGCGCGGTTTTCAGGCAACTTCAATCCTGTAACTGCCACCTGTCACTCTTGCCCCCCCCTCCCACCCCTTCCTCAACCCCTCTAATTGTGTGTTATTTTCTCCTTTCACACATTCTTCTTCCCATCTCTTCCTCTTTCCCTTTCTCATTGGCCTTCATTCATTCATTCAATCCCGTGTGTAAGGGTCCAACCAGTGGAATCATATAACGATAATCAGCCTTGCTCCTGTAATCACTGGCCTTCATCTCTGGTGCTGCTGAAAAGCCTGGCTTTCACTGCAGTTACCACGGAATGAAGGAAGAATGAATGTAAATATCGGCAATTGCAGCTCAGATGGTAGATAGGAGGACTGGGGTGTAGTAGAATAGAACTAGAAAGGAAAAGAAAGGGTTCAAGAAGCTGATCAAGATCGAGAAGAATGCAAAGTACCAGTCAGTATGGTGTGCCTGAGGTCCCAGCTCAGTTTGTGGTGGGGCGGGTCCCTTCATCAGGAGCTCACAGTCACATTTTCTCTCTTGCCCATGATATGTCCCTCTCCCCTAAGAATTCCTCACCTCATCCTCAACCCCAATCTCACCAATCTTCAGAACAGCAGCAGCAGCAGCATCATGGCAGCAATCAACAGATGATTGCACATAAGATCAGATTAGAATCAGATTCCCCAGAGGTTGCTGCACCGTCTCCTGGACATCCCAAGCTCAACAAAAGCAGCAATACTACTACTAATAATTATAGTAGTAGTAATCACAACAACAATACTATCAGTACAGATAACTATAATAAGCAGCAGCAGCAGCAGGAGGTAGTTCAGCTTGGAGGGGACGAGGACGTGCTTGGTAGTGAAGATTGTGAAAGAGGGTCAGCTGGAAATCGATGGCCTCGGCAAGAAACCCTCGCTCTTCTCAAAATTCGATCCGAAATGGATGCCAATTTCCGAGATGCCAGCCTCAAAGGACCTCTCTGGGAAGATGTTTCACGGTAATTGTGTATATCTTTTTCTCGTCTGATTTATGTTGAAAAGCTGTGGATTACGAATCTTCGCATATCTTCCTTGTTTGAGCTGTAAGACTGCAACTCTGAGAATCCGATTCAGCTGTAAGACTGCAACTTTGAGAATCCGATTCAGTTAAAATAGTCAATTTTTGATACCAATTTTGATTAGTTTCATTAGTTGCAATCCCACTGCTTACCAGCATCACCCTATACAATGAGTGATCATTTGAACTATTCAAAATCATAGGAAAATTGTTGGAGACCATTCATCTTTATAGATATAAAAGAAATATGGATCATGAACTAATTACCTCACTCTATACAGATACTCGTAGAAATATGGAAAATGGATCATGAACTAACTACCTTACTCTATGCAGATGTTCCTAAAAATGATATCTCCAATACAGCTTCTTGTTGCTAAAATTCTTTGAAGGGTGTGAGATTTAGAAAACAGTCTGGGGGAGAAAAACCTAGAGTGGGTACTGTTGTTTTGCAGCTTGGAAATTAGGTTTTCATATTGAGGAGGAATCACTCTCCTGGCAATTCCAGAGAAGTAGTGGAACAAAGTTTTCCACGACGACGACGATCTGCGCATTGATGCATCGTTCACGAGAGTGGCGTGGGGGAGAATTCCGAGGAACCGAATTTCGAATGTCAAAATCGGAATTGTCTTCCAGCATTCGTGGACAAGTAGCTACGGGAGGTTGTTGATCCGTAGAAAAGTAGCCACGGTGGGTTGTTGATCCGTGTTTTCATTTATGGTGGGCGTAGCGCGCCGGATTTATGTACCCAAATCATAACTATAAAACCACCGACGACCACAACGATCTTTCGATCTTCAAGCGAGCAATTCAGATGCCCACGGCCACGATATTGGAAAGCAATGCATACGCATGCTCCTATAGACAGTGCAAGCAACGCTGGACCATGTCGTGATCGACGCCATTGGCCCCGGATCCAACAGATAACAGGTTTCAATTTATGGATGTTGAGGTCTCAGTGGGTTTAAGATGGTTATATCTTTGCTTCGGAGCTTTGAGATCTTCAAAAGTAAAATGAGCTGCGCTGACAGTCTCTTAGTTTCCTTGCTGGGTTGCAGTTTGATATTGTCTATTCTGTGTTCTTTTGGAATAGCTTGGAAGATTACAAAATTTTCTTCTCCCAATCTTTTTTTAGCTTGGTCTTCTCACTGGTCTTCTCCCAATCTTTTTTTAGCTTGGTCTTCTCACTGGTCTTCTCCCAATTTTCTCTCTTCCTCTAGGGTGGTTGCAACGGGTTCAAACTGTTTTCGAAATAGCTGTTAGGACTATAATTAATTTTTTTACCCGATCTGTTTTAGGCAACTTTTAATTATACCAGCAAGCAAGCAATCATTATCAGTATTACTATAATAATGAAAAATATAATTTCTTTCTTAGGGTAACTTTTATTATACTAGCAAGCATTCGTTATCAGCATTACTATAATACTGAAAAATATAAAAAACTGGAGGGTTTTTGGATCTCTAGGCACTTCACTGATCATGAATTGATCCTGATGTATTAATCGTTGAAGGGATAAAAAGCTGTAGGTACAAAGCGTTGAAGATCTCCCTTTTGAGAGCTCCTGATAGCACCTTGTTTCTTTTGGCCCAATTATTATATATAGTGTAGTTCTCACAGGATGATTGTCATGTTCAGAGATCTCAATAACTAGCAAAAAAAGATGTGACAAAATCAGTCACTTAAATCCTTCTGGTAATAAACTTGCAATGTTGACCCAAAAATTGCCTATTACATATTGGATCAGATCTTGTGTAACCATTGCAGTACTGATTGCATTCAATCATACCAATTATTTGCTTGTCACTATCTTATTCTTATCTGTGATTTAGATAATGGATTTTCACCGTGTGACATTTGCAGACTAATAATTTGTATGCTCTTAGGAGGCTTATTCATTTGCTACATTCATTATAAGCTGCAAGAATAATTGATTTTCCAGAGTCATGGAATGCAGATGACTCTGATATTGAGATAAAATTTGGATGCCTGACATTTTGTATAATAATAATGTTGATTCAGGAGGCTCGCAGAACTGGGGTACTATAGAAGTGCGAAGAAATGCAAAGAAAAATTCGAAAACGTTCACAAATACTACAAGAGGACCAAGGAAGGAAGGGCCGGGAGACAGGATGGCAAGAGCTATAGATTCTTCACCCAGCTCGAGGCTCTCTATGGTGGCAGCAGCTCAGGAAATTTAAACAACATGAACAGCAACAACAACAAAGTTACAGTGGCCATTAGCGGGGGATCAGCAGCGCCCGTGGGTAGTCTGTCAATTGTGGCAGCTCCTCATGTTAATCAAGAAAGTATGGAAATCGATAATAGCATTGCCGTGAAAGCTGCTGCAAAACCGGTTAATCAGACCTTAGAACTTAGCACTGTAGCTGCCATGAGTTTCTCTAGCTCAGATTCATCGGAGGACGAATATGATGAGCCAGAAGATCATGATCATAACCGAAAGCGGAAAAGGCCTTCTTCCTCTTCTTCTTCAGAAAGCATGGTATTGTTCTTCGAGAATCTGATGAAACAAGTAATAGAAAAACAAGAAGCTATGCAACGGAAGTTCTTGGAAGCAATTGAGAAACGGGAGCAAGACAGAATGATTCGGGAAGAGGCCTGGAAGAGGCAGGAGATGGCAAGGCTGAGCAGAGAGCAGGAGCTCAAATCCCAGGAACGTTCACTCTCTGCTTCCAGAGATGCAGCATTGGTTGCTTTTCTGCAGAAAGTCACAGGCCAGACATTACAGTTGATTACCCCCCAGTTGCCCAGTGCACCGCAGCTTCAGCTTCTAGAACCTCCCCCTCCTCCTCCCCCTCCTCCCCCATCTACCGATCAAACTAATAATCTCAATAATCCCAATGCCGATGAAGATCACCAGGTAGTAGTTCATCACGAGGATATAAAGGATTTAAGCAGTTTCGATCCCAACAGTAAGAGATGGCCTAAGCCTGAAGTACTTACGTTGATTAAACTGAGGAGTGGATTGGAGCAGAGATTTCACGAGCCCGGCCCCAAGAGCCCATTGTGGGAAGAGATCTCAGCAGCAATGGCCAGTCTGGGATACAATCGCAGTGCCAAGAGATGTAAGGAGAAGTGGGAAAACATCAACAAGTATTTCAGGAAGGCCAAAGAGAGTAACAAGAAGCGTCCTGAAAATGCCAAGACCTGTCCTTACTTTCACCAGTTGGATGCTTTGTACAAGAAGAGAAATCTGGCCAACAGGCAGAACAAAATTATGGAGAAGGATTCAATGGTTAATGGCAATGATCAGAAGGTGGAGTATCAGGAGACTGAGGAGCTGGTAGAGCATGAACAGCCCAGTGGAAGTAACAGAGAAAATACTCATGATCATCATTCCCACAACCAACAAGGTGATCATGGAGCAGATATCTTGGCTGTCATGCCTCGTGCTCAAGGAGAACCTCATGCATACAACCATGAGAGAACAAATCCTAATTCTAGTTCTACAACAAGGGATGCTTCAAGCTTCATGGCTATGGTTCACAAGTTAACATCTGATCATCCTCCGGAATTCAACATGTCTACATCCTCCAATACAGAATGAGAACGTATAAACTGGCCTGCAAATGGGTCGAGTGTAAGGATTACAAACAAAATGAAAAAGTAGCCACGGGTTTAACGTGTACCATATAATGTATCAATATTCAGTGTTCATGCTGGTGGGGATTGGGAATTTGATTTCATGACCAGGTTGGTTTTCATGGAAGCTCAAATAATGATCGATTGAATTGTTAATGATCAATCAAAAGAGTTGGCATTGACATTTAGGGTTTTCATTACTGGCTAAATTTCACGAGAACCCTATTCCTCCTTTGGTCACATATGGGCTGTACTGCTTTTCTCTACTTGGATTACATAGTTATTATTATTATTATTTGTTGAATAAGGATTTCTGAAGGTCTTGTAATGAGTCAATAGGTGTTTGGCACTGTTGAACATGTTTATATATGTGTAATATTGAAGGGGACATTAGTCCAGGAGACTTATGGGATCCATCACAGCGAGCCTTATCATTTTCAATCCAGCTGTGCTACTACAGTATGTGCCTTATTTGGCAAGCGCAAATTCTTAAAAGGACCTTTCATTTATTTTTATTTATGGACACTCTGACATCAGACAAATGTGAGCGTTTGTACTTTAAGTTTTTGGGGTCTCGGAACAGTTCTCAGGAATCTGATCCTGCCTGCCTGCTCAGACTTGATAATTATAAAAAAAATTCCTTTACACTGCAAGAGCAAATAAGAAACAAAAGTGTTTAATTGATTACAAAGCCCTGATGTTAGAAAATAGCAATCGGTGGCCTCATGTCTAATGGTTTATTGCAGTCTGGAAGAGCCCACCCTGTTACTCAACAGTGGCAATATACATTGAACAGTAAAATAATTCAAATTCAAATGAAAAGCAATTATGAAGGGCACGTTAGAAATTAAACAATACTGGACACACATAAAGAACAGAATAGACACATAAAGAACACCTATTCTGTGATTTTCAAACCAAGTCCCTGCACAGAGACCTTGTCATAGTGTGCCTAAATAATACCTCTTCTGTGATTTTCAAATCAAATCCCTGCACAGAGGCCTGGTCATACTGTGTCCACCTATTTCAGTGTACAGAATATATTAGAGTTTCACCGTTGTCCGTGTAACGTTAGGAAGTATTTTATTCTTCCAGGCCTTTTTTTAATCCCTAAGGGAGGGTAGGTTCATTCATATGCATTCATTTGGGAAGGTTCATCCATGTTCACTCATTTCCAGGCCTTTTGTTAATCCCTAAGGGAAGGTTCATTCATGTTGTTTGAAATTGTGTACCCTTATAAAATAAAGGCTCCATCCCTCAGGTTAAATGTGATTGGTGAAAGTTTAAAATAAAAACACAAAACAAAATCTAGAAAGCACACTAATGGCATACTTAATTAATTTGTTTTTATAGAGAAAATTACATTATGAGAAAGCAAAGTGATGTTATATAAAATTAAATTAATAACATTTTTGGACATGATAAGAAATTATATATATTTTTCACATGGTTTGGAGATTGATATTATATAAAATTAAATTAATAATATTTATGGAGAAATTTACATGATAAGAAATTATATATTTTCTTCAAGTGGTTTGAAGTGGAAGTAAATTTTAGAAAATAAAATACATGATTTTGGATTATAGATAAAAAAAAATAAAATTGTTTTATTTATTATTACATTAAAAGAAGAGAAATACATTTTATAATTTAGTATTGAAAATATTGCATTCATCCTATGTTTATAACTTAATGTTGATATTAGCATATGTCTAGTCCATATAATATGGGGTACAAAACTAAACATACAATAATAATAACATATTTAATATGAATGCAATAATATTCATTAAGTAATCTTTATATATAATACTATTAGAAAAGAAGAGACTCTTTTTGTTTGCAAACATTTATGAGTATATAACTTTATTTTAATTTTAACTTTGGACTTTTTAAATGAAGAAAGATTTACATCTTAATTGTTTTTTGGATCTCTCATTATTATTTGATAAATCTAAATTAAAATGGATTTAAGTAGATTTTGAATATGTAAGATAATTTTTCTTCTATAATCTAGTTAAACTATTAACAAATTTATTTCTAAACTTTTAAAAGATAATGTTTTTTTTAAACTATCATTGCTACTTTGTATTAAGTGTAAAAGAAAGTGTACATTGTCTATGTTGTTGGTATCCCTACATTGTCTATGTTGTTGGTATCCCTTTGGGGAAACCTAAAAAAAAAAACATTTTACCAAGTGCTAGCCTATGAGAGTATCAAAGATAGCTTTACTAGAATGATGTGGGGCTATAGCTCCCCGAACTCTGAAAATTAAAAGCAAAAAAGAAATCAGATGTATCAAAAGTGAGATTAGACCAAGGGAGGATGGTCATCAATGCTAGAACTGGGGCTAAAGGTAGGCCAACTTAGAGAAGTCCACACCGATGGATTTTTCAGCTAACAGGTTGACCTTGTGATCCAGGAGTTTAATCTGAAGCTGCATGTCATCAAGTTGGAGGAGAATCTCTTTATGTGCCTCGTTTCTCTCAAGCGACACTTTACCCATAAGCATCTTCACATGCCAGTAGAGATCTATAGTCTGATAATACTTGGATTCTCAGGCCCATGAGGAACCTAGGTCTCAGATCCAATAGAAAATGTTTTCATTGACTTCCTCATTTGAAATGAAGCTCATGAGAACCCTCACATAAGCTTCTACCAATTCTATTCTGGCTTGTATCTCAGGAGGAGTATGGACTTGGTAATCAACAACAACATCCTCAGCTTCTGAGGAGACAGGGCTGGAGATCGAAATTTTGTTGCTTCTGAGAAACCTCACATATACTTATGCCAAGTCTATTTAGGCCTGTATCTCAAGATGAGTATGGACTTGGTAATCAACAACAACATCCTCAAATTCTACAAAGACCCTGGAGACCAAAATTGTGTTTTGTCTATCATGTCGGAGTCAATTGGAGCCTCCACGCACCATGTATATAGACTGGAGAAGAGAGAATAGGAGAAGGGTGGGGTAGGGAGAGATGGCAAGGTTGGGAGAAAAAGGAAGAAGAACAAAACTCGGGGATGGACATAGAGAGTTAGAGGTTGGTTGAGAGTGAAAACAGAGGTGAGGCTAGGGAGGGGGGCAATAAATCCCAGAGGTGCGGGAGGAGCTAAAGCTATTATGGAAGGTTCACATATGCAATGGAGTTTCATAACTAGAAATGAAGTCTCCTAGGGCCCAAAAGCACAAAGGAATGATCAAAGTGCAAAGGAAGGATCATAGGATGGAGGAAGGATGTCGCCGAATGGGAGAGCATCATGGTTAACAGAATCAACAGGTGGTGTGATGTCGGAAGAGACTAGTTGGGCATTTAAAAGGGTGCATGGAGAACAAGTAGATGGTCGTCGTTTTGGGGGGAAAACCATCCGTTTAATCTTTCCCCTAGCCATGGATCCGAGGATTAAAAGATAAATTGTATATATATATAAAAGATAGTTTTTATTCTTGTATTGAAGTATAAAATTATTCCACAAAATTAATTAATTGTATAATTAACTTTTTTCAACTATCCATATGCATTCTAAATTGTTAATTTATAATCATCATTTTTAATGTATAAATGAAGACTCAAAAGTTTGATTTTTTTTATTAATAAATTTAATTAAAAATTGATTGTAAAAGTTATAATGTTTAAATTTTGTCATTTAGGGGGGTGGAAGGTGGGAGGGAAGTGTCATTATCAAAGCGATGGTGATCACATAAAGTGATCATATCATATTCAAGCACAGGAGGGGATATGAAAGGACATGACCCCATCTCATTTGCATGGGAGAATTAACATTTTCTCTGGCTTTTGAATTATCCCTTATGGCTTCTCAGGGGAGGGACAATGAAGTCGTCTCAAGGTGGAATTTCAGTGGCTCTTGGTATCTCCTCAAATTTGAACCCACTTGGTAAGAAATATTCTTGATTTTTTTTTTTTTTTGAAGATTGGTTTGCAGGCTATAACATTTGGGCATTTGCAATGGATAATTTTCATAGGGATTTGGTTTTTGGTTCACATTTGGAATTTGGTATCTGTAATTTTCATTGGGTTCTGGCTCTTTACTAGAAGGAGCCTTTCATTTAGCATCTCCCTCTTCCATGGTTCTTTTGTGCCATCCACCTCTTTGGCCCTCTAAATTTCATCATTATTTAGAAATTTTTTATTTGTGCCCTGGTCTTCAATTGTTTGGGATATCCCTTTTGGTTTGATTTAATATTGGACTTGTTGTTATTCTCACTTTAGGTTTCACAAGTTTCAAGAAGTATAGCGTTCTGGTTATATTGTTTTTAGGATTGTGGAATAGAGGTTCTCCCCTTTGTGCTGGGCAAAACTTTGGTTATACTAGTTCTAATTTGATATTGTCATCATTAGACTTCTCTCTTTTTGGTCTAAAAATCATGGATTATGTGGACATTCAAGAGATTCATAGAACTCTTCAAAGGCATGAAGAATCTATCCAATGCAATAGAACCTCCCTCTTGTTGGTGACCTCCAAGGTTCATGAAAATGAACATCAATGTGCCACATAGAATGCGACAATTATGAATCTCTTGATCCAACAAATCCATAAATTAGATGTTTTGGAAGTAAATTGCAACATGCTAAGGAACATGGTACTCAATCTTGGTAAGGAATCTCACTCCATGGCTTCAAACCATAGGTTCTCAATCAACTTTGTTCCTGTAGATCTCAAGGAGGAGGAGACACTACATTAGATGAAAGATGGCATGGATATTGAACAACATAATTATGTTCCTTCTAATGTAGGTCAAGAAGGTTAATTTAGCCTCAATATTTTTCATTCAAAGTAATTAATATTTAAATAAGTGTTTATTTTAAGTAGTATACTTGCAAGAAGAGCTAGGATGTAATAATTGTAAACATTTGCAAACTCTCTTTTGTGGTTGAAATGCCTATACTAACTTTTTAGCTATGTTACAATGTTTTTAATTACACTAATAGACATTTCTATTTTGGAAATAAGACACTGGATGCAAGATTGGACGGTGATGATACATCCAATAGCCATGTCTTCTTTGGAGATACATCCCATAGTAGTGGCTTCTTTTAATCTTTACTGTCAAGTTATTTGATTGTTAATTATGGAATTAGAAATGTGTGTATTATTGGTGGATGAGAAATGTCTATCCACTACTGATGCAAGCATGTGTGTTTTCTTTGAAAGTTCAATGTTATATAATTATCAACTATTTTAGAAAAAACTAATAATAATTATCATATTTAAAAAATTATAAAAAGTTTTTATTTATTTATATATATATATATATATATATATGACATTTTACAATTACTTATATAATTAGAAAATATTTTATTTATGTAAATATTTATATGGAATAAAGAATAAATATAGTAAACTAACTGTAGTACTTTGAAACTCCATACAAGGGTGTTATACAGCTTTGCAAGGTATAGCAGTACCTTCAATGCCTAAATTTTGTGTTGGGTTTTAATGTAATTAATTATATTTATTTTTATTGAAAAAATAAATTAAAAATTAATAAAAAATTAAAATAAAAAAGATAATAAAATTATTAATTAATATGTTTTAATGTGAAATAAATTTATATTAATAAAATGTCAAAAATGTTAATAGGTAAACACTTGAATCATAGTCATAGTGTGCATCTTAACTTGTATAGAAATATAGAAGTTTGGCAACTGAAATTTAGAATAAATATACACTATGGTCAACCTACTTTTCAGTGTTTTTGATACTTTTAAGTTTTGAATCTACAAATCCCCAAAACGCAGGTATTCCAAGAGTATTTAATACTATATATATATATATATATTCCCATACTTGATAATATTCTAGTACATATTATAAGTATTCACATCTGATTACTCCTCTTGTAACGATCAAAATACAAGTATTCACATCTTATTACCATGGAGAAATTATGAACGAGTGGAAAATTCTTCTACATTTACATGCACAAATTACCACCCCAATTCGTCATATGCATTGTAATCTTCATGCTTCAACAACATTGTAGATCAGATTGAATTATTTAAAATCTGTCCATGTACGTTCACTGGAGGGATGCATGATATCAGAAACTAAAAATAGGTCAGTCCCATTTTGTTGTCTTCTGAGATCCGTGTGTTTCTGAGCTAATTCACTTGACTTGTTCTATCGTCATGACGTACCATAGATTCACCAACACATCCTTTCAGTTGAACTTCCGTGCAGAAAATTGGGTGCTTTTCAGGCGACGGTTGCGCCGGCTTTGGGAGGATGCAACACAACTTTAGGATATATATATATATATATATATATATATATGGCTTGAAATTGATGATGAAATCTAGACCTGTATTCTTAATTATTTTAAGAACATGTAATGGAATCATATGAAATCTTAGCTGCAGTTTTTAAATGTTATACAATGGAGGAGATGTTCATCACATTTTGTTTTTATATATACATACTCAGAAGTTTTTAGATTTTGCAGTTTAAATATTTTCATCTTGGTTCTGCAAGTTACATGTCAGGAATTTAGATAAAGTTTTGAGTGTAAATTTCATTGGATGAATAAAGCTATAATGATAATGAAAAGTGTGCTAATGCAGTGATCAGAAGTTTTATAAACTCTCACATAATTGATTTCCAAACAATTTAAGAGTTTTTATATTATGTTTATTGCAAAATTCGTTACAAGTCTAATACTGGTAATATTAATGGCTTAAAACTGGTGACTTCAATAACAAAATGTTTTACTGATGATAAGGATTGTTTCAAACTGATGACTTTAATAACAAAGTGTCTTAACAATACACTCCATCACAAATCACAAATTATACTACATCTTGAAACTTTAAAATATAATTTTGTTTTTGTTTTAAGTATATATATATATATGACAACTATCTATTATTTATGAGCAGTCTCTTCACATCATCAACATTCTTATTTACTAATATTATCAACCATATAAATCTATTTTAAGTAGATATTAAATTGTAAAATATACCATAAATACAAATAGATAAACACATATGAAGGACAACCACATATCATTATTATGAAGGACAACCACATATCATTGTTACTGGGTAGGAAGTGCCAAAAACTTTCCTTCAAATAATTAAGAATCTTAACTACAACATTCAACAATATTTATCCATATAAGCAAAGCTCCAAACATCAACACCTCAGATTTATTTTCATCCTTTTGAACTTTTCTGGTCGCTATTATTCTTACAGTAAACGAGATGGCATTTTCCTTGTTGTTAGTGGGTGAAAAGCATTTACCGTTGCGAGCTCTTTCTGCAGGTGCTTGCCAAATTTTCACATCAAACGTACAGACCAGGCCACCAGAGTGATTTGTCCAGTGTCTGTGCTTCTGTGTAATTCGTTCAGAGTGAATTAACAGCGCCACAACGGGGATATTTGATTTTCTGTACGTTGTAAAATAAAAACAGCTTTTTGTCCACGGACGATAGGTACCCATGGTTTTTGCCTTTTTCAATCTGATTTAACAGAAAATCTACATCGCAATGCGTGTTTAACATGGACATGCCCCTCTTATTATGAGCAGCAAAAACGGATTAATGTAATGTTGTACTGTGAATCTGTGATAAGAAGAGCCGAGAACCATAATTAGAATTCATTAGTTTCTTTGGCCACACGTTGGGCGAACGTGTATGAACACAGAATTGACAGGAGATGGCAGATTGTGTCTTCTTCGAAGCTTACACCACACGTTACAGTTAACAGCGAGAGAGATTCGAGAGCACGTTGACTATAAATATTAAATACAGGGTTTCCCTCTGAATAATATATATATATATATATATCTGCAGCCTGGCAGGAGGTCTGGTGGCCTTGAATGTTCTCCACGTGAACCTCTCATTTTCAACAGTTGTACAGCCACACTATGGGCTCTTTAATGCAGGGGGCATATATATATACATATAAGACTACACGAGAAAACTGTAGCTTTCCTGGTACAGATAAGAGGAACACAAATTTACACTGCATATGCTCAACGATTCCAATCATAAAAAGGTGTGGGGTATAGAGCGTTACCATCAGCAAAAGCTGCTGCTGCTTCTTATTGGATAGTGTACTCCATACTCTACCATTAATTCAGGGCTTCAATGCTTGGTCATTAATGGGATGTGGTTTGGAAAGTATATGGAGCTATTATTAAGGCAATGGCGTGGAACAAAATTTTACAATAAAAGATATGCCAACGACGTGGATCCAAATCCTATCATAAAAGACAGTATGTTGTTTTATTAATTGTTTTTAATATGTCCTATAGGTATTTGTTGGCTTTTCTACTAAATGTTTTTTCATGGGAATTTGGTGATATAAATTTACACGATTCACTGTTTTATTGTTCAGAATCTATTTTTGAATGTAGAAGTGGATTCAGCATGCTGAAAACCTCCCAGGGGCACTCGGATTTTACAGAAATAATCACTTAAATTTACAAATCCAATAATTTCTGGTGGATTTCTACAAATATCTCCGTAAAAATCTTCATTTCGTAGAATCTTTAGCTTACTGCAAAGGATTTAGGCGTTGGCTAGTTGTTTTACGAAATGATTTTTTTCGCTTAAATCTACAAATCCAACGGAAAAAATCTTCATTTCGTAGAATTTTTAGCCTACAACAAAGGATTTAGGCGTTGGCTAGTTGTTCTACAAAATGACTTATTGTTTTTTGTTATTTAGAATCCATTTTTGAATGTAGAAATGGATTCAACATACTTGAAAACCTCTCAGAGCACTAGGATTTTACAAAGGCTTTGGCTAGCTGTTATAAGAAATGGATTTTTTAGCCGGAATCTGACAATATTAAGGTAAATGTATTTTAATTTTTATTTATAAGTATTAAATATGATGCAATCTAAATGTTATATTTATTTATTTATTTTTGAGTATTTTTTTTTCTATATTTGTTTGATTCAAAATCTAATCAGAAATTTAGAAAATAGTAGATTTTAGTGGTTGAGATCACATATTTGGGGGCAGTGAATTGATTTATAAATTAAAAAACTTGAGTTAAGCAATGTAAAGTTGTGATTTTTCCAACAATTGAGTTGCCACATTTAGGTGATAGTTACATGAAAGTCAAAAACATATTAAATAAGATCAGTTTTTTTGTAAATTATTATGGTACAAATATTTGAAAGAAGGTTTGTGTTTTTAGAGATTTGATCCATCTCAAAACTTGATAAATCAATAGCTAACTAAATGTAATAAGTGTTATAACCCATAACATCATATAAATCTTCAAATTAATTTTATAGTCTATAATTTAATAGTCTATCATGTAATGTTTCATTGTTCAAAGGTAACCAAAAGTCTAATCTATCATGTAATGTTCATTGTTCAAAGGTAACGAAATTCCTCACCTAAGTGATAACTCCAGAAAATACATTTTTTTCAATAAGACTTGAAAAATGTTGTTACCTTGAAAACAATGTCATCCCTTCTTCCTTATGCTTTGAAAATACATTTTCATCGGTAACGAAATTCCTCACCTAAGTGATAACTCCAGAAAATACATTTTTTTCAATAAGACTTGAAAAATGTTGTTACCTTGAAAACAATGTCATCCCTTCTTCCTTATGCTCTGAAAATACATTTTCATCGAGATAGTGTTGTGGAGCTCCTCTCCACAATGTACCCTACTAGAGTAGCTCCACCTCTCCACAATGTATTACATGGACCTCCACAATGTACTCTACCTGGAGTGTACTAGGTTCTAATTGTAGTGCGTTTTTTTTATAGAGTACTGATTTGGCTTCATAATTCAATTCTCTATAAATGTGCATGAAAACGATTTTGTTTTTTTACCTTGAGCTATTTTCCATCTCCTCCCTCATGCTCACTTGATGGGCAATATTGCATGATTATAGGGCTCCTTACATCGGATTATAAATCATGAGTCTCCCAAAACGTTCACTTCCTTTATACCAAAGTTCTATGCTAGAATATCCAATAGAGTGTTGGCACCACCAATTCTATTCTAATATTTGTAGCATGCCCTATTCTTAGCTTGAAGGAGATTTTATCATTATTAAGTCTTATCACCCAACTTGGGTTTCCTTATGAGGTGCCATCGAAATAACCCCTTGCTAAGGAAGGGTCATGATCTGGGTGCTAGAGTGTCCTAGGGCTCTTTGGAGGCTTTAGGGCCAAGGGTTATTCAGTTTTATCACCTAGCTTGGATTTCCATATAAGGTTCCATCAAAATAACCCCTTGCTAAGGAGGGGTCATGATATGGGTGCTAGAGTGTCCCGGGGCCTTTGGAGGCTTGCTTTGGGGCAAGGATTACGCTCTACAAAATTTTAGTTTATGGAAGAACCTATAAGGCTTTGCTATTTTATTATGAAATATATATTCTTTTTTAGCAAGTCATATTAACCATATGATTTCCATGGACAATACTTTGTCCAAATCTACTTAGTTGTTGATTTGAACAATCTCATATATGGTTTGACTAATGTTAATTATTCATATTCAAAATTATATGAGCCTATTATTCATATTCAATATTATATGGACCTACATATGATATATTGAGCTTACCAACCTTACAAACATCTCCATCATAACAGGTTGTAAAAACATTTACCCAATAATATTTTTCCATCAATACTTTGAAATCGTTTAAAGTGTATCTTGATTATTAATAATATTTCTCCATCAATACTTTAAAACCGTATCTTGATTTGGAATTACATTTGTCACTGAGATTCCCTTTTGGTTAGTTAATTTCAATGTCATTTTGGTTATGGTTAGATAATTGTGAATAATTAGATTCTTAATAATATTTCTCTATCAATATTTTGAAACTCTTTAAGGTGTATTTTGATTAGAAATTATATTTGTCATTATATTCTTTTTTAGCTAGAAAATCATGAATCATTCTTAAAAAGATGCCCATTAACAAAAGATTAATTAATCTTTTCAAAATAAACCTTACAATTATCTTTATTGGAATAACTCTTTTTTTTTTTTTTTATCTTTTTTTTT
>ML795988.1:16702-31550 GCA_009831015.1 Picea engelmannii
GCTACTTGCTATATGCATGTGCTGGTTTCCGATGATAATCGGCAGCATTTTGTATGGTCACAGGCCTACTCTCTTGTACACTCTGTCATTTTGTCTATATAATATAGCAGGATCCACTTTTTTACTCAAAAAAAAAAAAATATAATTAAATTTGATATAGTATTTTTATTTTTTTTAATAATAACTTAAATTAAAATAATAACAATACATTATATGAGATGTGTAACACTCATACTTATAAATTAAAATAAAAATAGTTCTACACAAACATATTGATCTTTGAAATAATTTTATTAATTTCCTTTGACCCAATTCATTATCTAAATCACATAATTAATATTACACAATATATATCATACTACTTTCACTTATTATTAATAAACAATTATTTAAATTGTATTATTTTGTTTTTAACATATAATTTAAATAAATAATTAATAAAAAAATTATTTAAATTATATTATTTTTTTATTTTAATATATACTTTAAATAATTAATTTTCTATTTTATTTGAATTTTATTAAAAACACTTTAAATACTCTACCTTAAATATTTTATAAATATAAACCTTAAATATTTTATATTGATTATATTTTAAGATTCCCATTCCCTACTATTTGCCAAAACAAATTTTGCACCCAAGCAAGCTTTGATAAAAAGCCCAAAAAGATCTTGTAAACCAAAAGCTCAAAAGATATGATAAACCAAATGTAGGCCAAATATCATACAGTGCCTAAAGTTGGGATCACCTACCTCACACATCTTTTGGTTAGGGAGACATCTGCAAGATAAAACGTTATGTTACATGATTTTGATGGATGGTGATGTTGAAGTATACCTTACTTAATTCTTGTTGTTCATGAAGAGTTTCATTCACACGCCTTTATTGATTGGTGATGTTGAAGTATGGAATCTTTTGAAAACTTCTTCCAAATATTTTGATTGCTAAAATGACATACCAACCAACCAATGAGCACCCCTTCAAGTCAATGCAATCTGATATTTATCCTCATCTAAACTATTATTGTTATTGTTTCTATAAAAATGACAATATCCATCCATATTAATTTAATATAACATATAATCTTCATATATATTAATTAATATAACATATAATCTCCTTTTATATTAATATTACCATTCATTTTACTTGATTAAATTCGTGATAAGAACCCATCTTTTTAATATATGTCAAAGGCTAACTACATGGTATAAATAAGGTTTATTTTCACATAAATGGATTTAAGTCAAATTTAAAAAATGTTAATTTTGTATACTTTAATTGATTAAATTTGTGATAAGAACCCAATCTCTTAAAATATTTCAAAGGTTAAGTGCATCATATATTTTTGTTTATTCACCAAAGTTCTCAAGGTGCACGTGAATGGATCTAAGTCAAATTGAATACTGGCTCATCTATGCCTCCTTAAGTCATTTAAAAATAATTATATAGAAAAAAATCAATATAATTATAATACTAGAGTTACCTAATCATATGGTGTACCTACCTACCCAGCGTGCCCTATAAGAAGAGGAGAATATTAATAATACAACAAAATCCAATATTAATGAAATAAAATCTCAATGAATATGAATTATTGGTTTTATATTTTATGAGTTTAAATTTATTAATAAAATATATAAGTTAATTATAATTATTATATAATTAATTATTAATTAATAATTTTTTTTGTTTTTAATGTAAAATTAAAATTTATTTTTTGATATATAAAAATAAGATTATGATTAAATATTTAATATATAAATAAAAATTACTTATAAAAATATTGAGAAATTTTTTAATAATATTTTATATGTTAAAAAAAAATAAAAAATCATGTATCTAGGAATTATTTCTTCAAAATATTTTTATTATTAAAAGTTTTCTCACAACCAAATTTAATGAGAAATTGTTGTGTAATGTTTTAAAGCTAAGATACTATATAGAAATTATAAACATCAAGTTTGAAAATAAAAATTACATTTTTAATGTATGCATGTATTAAATATTAAATTTTATAAAATTATTTGACAAATGTATGATAGTTTTTGGAGTTATTCTTTAATTATTTGAATTTATATTATTTATTCACATATGCACATATGGATGTATATAAATATTTTAAGACAAATTAAAAGTGGATATTTTTTCATTGAGTAATGATATACTCTATAGTCTAGTATGTGGGGATGTTACATACATGTTTACACTAGAAAAAAAAAATGTGACATCTTAAAAATTAAATAAATAAAAAATAACTATGCACTTACAATAAATAATAAGTAACTATACATTTATATCTATGTAATTGAGCACATTTAAAAAATTAAACAAAAGTAAATCCATCTTAAACCTCAATCTCTCAAGCACTACCCACCCACAGGGATAATATATGACACTCAATTAAATAATAATAAAAATCACATCTTAATAAATTTGATCTCTATCTTCTACCCACAGGGATAATATATGACACGTAATTAAATAATAATAAAAAACACATCTTAACAAATTTGATCCCTATTTTATGTGCTTTTTGGTTTAAGATAGATCTATGCTTTTGTGTGTCCTATTAAATTTAGAAATACATAAAGGTGTGCCTAAGCTACATGGTTTTGGGTGGAGGAAGAAATGTTATCCTTTCCACTCGGATTTGAATCTAAAAAAGATTTTGAAAATTTAAAAGTAATAATTCTTTGAATTAATAAAAATTACAAAATAAGAGATTTGAATTTAAAACATTTAATTTTTAACTATATATAAAAATTATAAAAATTACAAAATAAGAGATTTGATTTTGAACCATTTAATTTTTAACCATATATAATGTATATGAGGTGAAACGAATGACTTCAACTTTTAAGTCAGTTTATTTTTCTCATTTATATATAAAACTCACCTTTAAAGCTAGCTCCCTTTCAAATATGGCATCTAGTTCAATATTGATTCTTTAATGTTGAAGGAAGCTAAAGATGCAACAATTGTTAATAAAATACTTCTTTCAAGTTTTTGGTTATGAGTTAAGGTTCTACACACTTCCCCAAAGTTTCTTTTCTTTTGAATCTCAGTTCTACACAATTATGAAGTAGGCCTTTATTAGGTCTTTTGATTCTTTTTGAAACTGTAGTTCCTTTCGAATCAAATGCCTTAATGGAATATTGTGAAGAGTTTTGTGAACTCTCGAATTTATGCAATATTTTTTTGAAAACAAGACATAGAATTCCTTGTTGTGTTCGTGAGGTCTCTTAGTGTAGATGAAAGACCCTTTACATGGGCTTTTAAGGTATTTTTTGTGACAATAAAATATTCAATATCTGGTTATTTGCATGCTGAATATTATATAAGCATGAACATATATAAAGGTGTTTTTTTATTATTATATATTTTAGAAATATAATTTTTTATATGAATTTAATTTAGTTTTAAAAAGAAAAAAATAGTTTAATAGAATATATGTGTGTGTGGGGTATTACAACTATTTATGGATTTTTTGGCCTTGGTTTTTATTTACTTTTGAACAATCATCTTGTATTATTACATCGACAGAAGCAAGCAAGCCTACCTTCACTCGGACAAATCAGAAGTCACTCGCTCCTTCAAATAGTAGGAGAGATGTAGGATCCCTGCCTGCTATGTGTGTGTGTAAGAATATTATTTATTTAAAAAGTTGTAGTTAATGCTTATAGTGTAGTACATAAGTCTTTTTTAATGGATTCGAGCCTTGAGTCAATACGCTCTTTGATTTTATAATAGATAGTTTACCGTGACTTTATTGAAGACTACAAAAATTAGATTTGGCATTATCCTACATGTTTCTGCCTTCACAAAATGTCTCTGTATACTTACAGTTCTACAAAACATTTTCAAAAACTAGAGACTCAACTAAAAGCATGAAAACTATTGACCTCATCCAATCTATATTTTGATAAGAGGGAGTGTTGCTACTCTATATCGATTGGCTCTTTGAGTTGGTGCGCATTGTCATCTTCTTTCATCTTTTCTTGGGAAAAGCTTCATGATTCCTTGTTGGATGTCACTAAGATGGAGTCCTTGCGAAGGTTCAAAGTGAATTTCTGGAGCATGTTGCATTCATCTTCCAAAATATCCATTCTTTTCTTTTGTTGTGCCAACAATTTTGTTATGTTTGCATGTTGGGTGATGCAATAATGATCATTCTCTTGCACCTTGGAGTTAATAGAAAGAAACGAGATGTTTTTCGACTCAATCTGCTCCTCATTGTTTGACAAAATAGGGTATTCCCACATAGGATGAACATCTTAAGTAACCACTCACATGACTAGATCAAAGATCAATACACCAATGTTTTTACATGGTTAAAAATCTCGAAAAGGGAAATAATACATGGTCCTAGCCAATGCACACTTGAGGAAATATATTAATGCAAAAGAAAAATAATTTACAAGAGAGTTTCTCACAATCAATCATCAACAAATGACCTTCCACGCTCTTTAAATAGATAGTATCAACCAATCAGGTGGTAAGCCACAAATCAATATAACCATTAAGATTTAGGAGAATATGAGCAGTCAGATCACTCTATGTCTAGAACATATCATGGCCATCATATTACATAACTAAAAATGCATATTGATGCATACTAAATAAACACACTTTTACCTAAAGACACATTAGACCAAGTTGATCTTAACTAACTCCTAAGTGTCTAAATATCCTAACATCACCCCTTAAGAAAAAAATGGGATAGGATTGAAAGATTTAGAAAGGTGTAGCAACGCAAATTGATTATTTGATTTTCATAGTTGTTAATATAAATTTATTTATTTTTATTAAAATAAATAAGACTTTTTATTATTTTATTATTAAAAGGTAGGTGAAGTAATTAATGAAGGGATAAGGTTGTTGGGGAATTAATGAGGGGGATAAGGTAGTTGGGGAATTGAATGATAGGGGAGGATAAGGAAGAGAGGAGGGGACTTGGAGAGGGGTCTCATTTTTGTTTTGGAAAAAATTCTACAAGAGGAGAAAGAGGAGGAAAAATTGAGAGAACAAATTGTTTTGGGAATTCTCACAGGGCATTATTGTTGCTGGGAACTTTGGGCTCGGGGGCCAGGAAACCGCAAGGATTCCTGGAGATAGGGAGCCGGAGAGGTTGTTCCTAGTTGGCTGGGAGATTAATATTCAGTTGGGCAGTTTGGGAAAGCACAAGAACAAGTGAACCAGGGGCTAAATCAACCAACCTGCAAGTTGAGGTATGTATTCTACCAGTTGAATTGTTATAATTATGTTGTTGCGGACGTTGTTATTATGTTGTTATCATTATTATGTTGTTGTTGTTTATTGTGTTGTTATTATGTTGTTGTTGTTGTTTATTCCTAGTATAAGAAAATCATGAAATAAATTCTAAACTGAATTTTAGTCACTTCAGTAAGAGATTATAGAAAATATTTATTTATTTGAGTCCTGAAAAATAGGTAGGATTTACAAATGGTATCAGAGCCCGGTTTCAAAATTGAAACCTGGGCTTGACCACCCATAGCAGGATTTTGTCTTTGTGCCAGCATGGTCTGCAACCTCTGCCCAGTTTCCTAATCCATACATTTCAACTCCCTTAATTTATTTATATATAGGTTCCTTCTTATATATATAAGTTAAAATTATGTGTTTGGTCATCGATTTCACTACTCCAATCCATTGACATCACATAATATCAAACACCCTAGTGATCACTTACGCCTCCAAGCCTAAGTGTCAAGTACAAACATCGAATATCAAGGAAAGAGAGCCTACAATGGAGCATTATGTGCACAACATGTCAATCAAATTGGGTTGTTTGGGGTTTTAATAATTAATTTACGCCAATCTCACAATCATCAATAAGTCCAACAAGTGCTTAAATATTCACCACACGCAATGTAAAACTGTCTCCCGATAACAAATAGATAGAGCTAAGAAAAACACTAAATTTATGCCATCAAGAAATTGTCTCAAATACACTATTGTCATAGTCAAACAAAGGAGAAATATGTGGCCATTATCATCCTCAATAATCATATGGATAAATCAATATAAACTAATGTCACCATTGCATAGAGTATGAAATTTTATACATTTTCAAGAAAAACATCGATCAAAGCAGTGTTTGTATAAGCAAGTTATGACCAGTTTTTGTTCCAAAAATGAGCTATAACCTCTGGCTTTGGGGAACAAATGAAATTAACTAGAATCAAATAGAAAAATTCACTAAATCCAAATATTTCACTATGTAGAGAACTAAAAAAAACATAGTTTGCAAAAAAAATCACCAAAAACCGTTGTCGTATGACAAAGTTATGGAAATTTAAAAATCAACTTTAAAATCTTAGTGGTAATCCCCACAAGATAAGCTAGAAGTGCCACATGGAAACCTATGATTGGTATGAATGGAACCCACCATATGTTGACATGGAAAGATATGCAATTTTAGATGGCATGTATGTAATTCTTATGTGGAATATACAGAATGTTAATGTGGCATGTGTTAAAATTGACATGTGGTAGTGTACGAAATGACACATGGTCACTGATAGTGCAAGTTTTGTTTAGATGTGCCTACTGATGTAGCACACAATGGTTGGTGTATGATTAGACATCCTATTTATGTGGAGGGACCTCCAAATGATAAAGTTATTCAATGAAATGTTATTTAAGGTTGAGAGGCAATGAGTTTTTAACCCAAGACCTCATAAAAACTAGATACATAACATATTATTTTAACCAAATAATCAAAATCCATATTATTTTATATTATATTCACTTGGTATATTGTTGAAGAACTAGTATAAAAACATATCACAATGAATGGATGATCCACATATGTTATAAGAAATCCTCAATATCTTGGGTAAATGAGGGCCAATTGCAGTAAACAAATGATTGATCTCAGCTAATTAAACCTCTCCAGACCTGTCTATATGATCATATCAACCCAAAAATGCACCAATTTGTACAAATATAAAGTGCACATATGAATAGTCAATCTTATATCTAGTTCAAATGAATATCAAATTTAAGGAATCGAATGATCATTTTTTGTTAAGCATGCACTTATATGGGTACAAACCCTAGTAGGCACCAACCTACTCTTACATATCTTCATAGACACCAATCTACTCAAGACAACAATCCCCACCACTAAGAACCAACTTAGCAAGAGACACCAATCTCTTTGTTTAAGTGGAAACAACCTACTCTTACAGATCTTCATAGACACCAATCCACTGGAGATACCAATCCCCATCTCTAAGCACCAACTTAGCAAGAGACACCAATATCTTTGTGTGAGATGCACGGATCTTCATTGAGTCTACTTGATAATTCTACCTTGACTAGGTTTATTCATTGCTTCTTCCTTCACCAAGTATACTCATTTATCTTACCTTCACCAAGTCTACTCACTACTTCTGCCTTTACTAGGTCTGACCAAAATTTAAATTTCCAAATGGTAACTTTCCCAAAGCTTGTTGCTTTAGGAATCTTCCCAAGAACGAATTTGTACATCATGACACGTATCCAATATCACAAATATGATTCTGAATTTTTTACCCAAGGTACTTTTGTATGTCTCCTCGGATCCCTGAAAATCTCACAGTTTCAAAAGTCCCAGAAAATAAGTTATAGTGAAAATTCCAAACTGACTTGTTTGAAATTGATCTAGGGACCATTCAAAAACCATAAATTCCACAAAGCATTTCTCAGAAAGTATAATGAAACAACATCTGAAATTTTACTTGAGGTATTTTTGTATGTCTCCCTAATTCTCTAAAAATTTCACAATCCGAAAAAGTCCCAAAAAATAAGTTATACTGAAAATTCCAAATTGACCTGTTTGAGACTTATCTCAGGACCATTCAAAAATCCTAACTTACATAGAGCATATCTTAGAAATTATACGGAACCAACATACAAAATTTTTACCGAAGGTACTTCTGTATGTCTCCTCAGTTCTCTAAAATTTTCATGGTATGAAAGGTCCTAGAAAATAAGTTATAGAGAAAGTGTCAAGATGACCTGTTTGAAATTGATTTCAGGAGCATTCAAAAACCCTAACTTCCACATGGAATATATATGAAAGTATAACGAACCAACATCTAAAATTTCGACCACATGTACCCAAATATCTCTCCTTTGTTTCCTCAAAATTTCATAATCTTAAACTGTAACATCCCCAGCCACCCCAGGCTGGGCCACGTCATCCAACTTGTAACGTTTCTTGTTACCAGCATTAATCACATGCTCTAAAAACACAATGTAACATCATCTGACTTATTATTGAACAATACTATACATTGTGGAGATTCTCCTCTAACACAATTCTGCACAGTTTAACTAGAAGTAATGTGCTCAGCCCAAGCTTGAGTCATGCCACACAACTTATAATAAGGGAAAGAAACTTTCTCATTTTCACACAACTTTAAACAACGAAAGTAAATCAAATAATTGTGGCACCAGCATATTAATCACATGGTACAACCGTGCACACAACCACCCTAGCGTCATATGCCAATTATGATTTCCTTGTGCATCGGATCTAATTCTATGTACGCACACACAAATTCCAGCCTCTTGATGCACACATGATACTTTCTTGCACACCTAACCATTCAATTCTTGCCTCAGAGATTCGTGACCAATATCAAAAGATAACTTCACAGGAAAACTAATAATAATTTTCATACTTATGCATGACTACAAAACTGAATGAAAACACCACCTTACATGTGCAAGCATTATTAAACAAAATAACAACAATTACTTATATGCGATAACATACAAGAATTAACCCATGCTAAACATAGATAAATAAGCACATAGTAAACAAGGCAAGTACTTAAAGACACTTATCTTTCAGAAACGTCACCAACTATGTGCTTGACTCAAACATTCCTCCTATCCATAGACTCAATTGCTCAGAATCCTTTAGCAACAAGTGACCCCCAAGTTGGGGCTCAAACTCCACCAAGGAAAAAATACTTCTAGCGACAAGATAAGGTCTGACTCTCAACAAAATTGCTCAATCCTAGGTTTTCATTGTTGTAACTAGCCCACAATACCTCATTCCCCATGCACCTATCACACCCAAGCAAGTGTGCACCTTCTCTTCTAACAGTCCCTCAACTACCCCAGTTCCCTTCCAGGGTTACCAACAACATGCTGGACAAGAATTATTTGAGCCTTGTGACTGATGCCCAACACACCAGGGAACAATTCTCAGAAATACTCTCACCTCGAGAGTATGATCCCAGTTCTGACAACCCACTTCTCAACAACCAATCTCTCACCCAGAGAGACTGCTCATGGGATTGACAACCCTCCTCTTCGACAATAAACTCTAATTACAGCTCCACAACTCCTTACAATCTTCTTTGTGCAAATAAGGTAATAATCATATTTTCCATACAATCTGAACCCCTTCTACTCACGAGAGCTTGAAACATGAATTATTCCCCCCTACTTTCCCTGGAATAATCATAATTCCATAATAATGATAATAATAATGTTAATACCCCAAAATACATTGAGGCCAACAATATATATTGCATGCCTTCCACTTGACACTTGTCACCTTTAGAAGTATCTTTAAGCCACTTGGTGACACATTCCCTACCCTCAGAAACTTAGGATAAAACAATTATCTACATTACACTTTTCAAAAATATTACTAAAATATTCCCACCTTTTTCCCTTTTTCGGTGGAGTTCATCCCCCCATCTCTTTTCGTCTGAGTCAATCTGCGTGCAACAATGTAATATATCATATTAATAACCATGATTATATTTACATGGATAGGTGCACTGGCCTATCTATGTCCCATCTCACCCGCCTCATAATCACATAGACTCTCTCTCTCTAACTATGACATGTGTGGCCCATGTCTTGATAACCACTCTCTGCGCACTTGCCCAGGTGTGTGAAACACCAAAATTAGATCTCAATGACTCACCAACCTATACATGCATTACATTAACAATTACTACCAATGGCTCACTAGCCTATTATGTACAATTACAAAGGGTCTGGATCAGGGGCATTACATAAACATCCAAGAAAATAAGTTATAGCGAAAGTGCCAAGATGACCTACTTGAAACTGATTTTAGGAGCATTCATGAACCCTAAATTCCATAGGGCATATCTCTAAAAGCATAGGGAATCAATATCTAAAATTTCGATCATGTGTACTCAATGATCTCGCCTCTATCTACTCAAAATTTCAAGGTCTAAAACGTCCCAAACAATGAGTTATAGAAAAAATTGCAAGATGACCTAAAATTGATTTCGCAACTCTTCCCTCTTGGAATGATATTTAATCTTTGTTCATTCACTTCTTCAAATGCTACTATGTTTTGCACACACACTCTTTCTCTCAATACTTTCTCCTTTTATACTTTTTCATAACCCTTCATGAAGGGAGATGTCCATTAATTCAATAATTAATTCCCCTTTTTAAAATTTTTCTTTTCCAAATACCATGGGAAAATACCCAAACCCATGAGTTTGAAACCACCATTTCAGTTTTTACTTTTTCACATGCACCTCTTTTTTAATATACTTATAAAACTCTATAGATAAATCAATCTTGGAAATTTTGTGTGTATTTTAATTCCATAATATGATATTAATGACAACACTAATCTTTTGACATCAATGACAATAATTCCAACAATCTCCCCCTTTGTCATTGATGGAAATCTTGCAACGAAACACATAATTCACCAGGTGTAGAAATAATTCTCCCCCTATATATAACTTTTTGAAGCTTTTATAGCTTCAGGAGGTATTCCCACAAGAGTCCAAGGTGTCAGGCATGTGGGAATATTCGTTGGCACCAGATTAGACTTTCGTTTCAGTGAAATTGGCCTTGGAATGAGGCTAAGGCCTCATGGGAAAGTTGATTGGTTTTGTGGGTTTGTGTTGGAGTTTCACACCCTTAAAAGAGAATAAAATATTCTAATTAATTGTTGAGTTTAGAATGGGTTCCTAAAATCACTCGTTAGACTCTGATATAAGGAGAGGAGAGATTGTGACAAATCTCATTGTGCTATAATGGAGTTAGAATAAGTGAGTAAACACTTGTGCTAGGACGCATGGTGATTTTATAGCCACAGGTGGTAGATTTGCAGTGCTATAGGAAGTGGTGGTTTTTCAATGCTATAGGAAGTGGAAGTTTTGTAGTGCTAAAGGAATTGGTAGTTCTGCAATGCGACAGGAAGTGGCGGTTCTATAGCCACAGGTGGCAGTTCAATAGCTACATGAAGTGGTGTTCTTGCAGCAATTTTGTAGCTACAGGAAGTAGCATTCCTATGGCAGTTTGGTAGTGACAGGAAGTGGCGGTTTTGAAACATATTTTGTTAAGGTTGGTTTGTTGATTTGTGGTCTTTAGAGGACAAGGTTGTCCTCATATTATGGTGAATTATTGTGTCAGTTGTGTCAGCTAGGAGGGATGGTTTTTTCCCTCAGTATTTATGAAATAGACAAAGTTACAAAACATAAATGTGTGTCTTGTGTGTTTTGATGATTCATCTTTGATCTTGTTGTTTCCGTTGTTATATTTTCAATCAATAATTTCAGTGTAAAATTGTTCAGTGATAACAGCTAGGTTTCATTGTTAGATCACTAGGAAGCAATTTTCATATCTAAAATTAGTCACATAGAGTTGCATGTCAAAATTGACATGGTATCATAGCTTGGGATCTAAAGAGAAGGGGATCATCTTGAGACACTTTTTTGGATACAACACTAGAATATTTTTGTTCTTGTTCTGGGAAGGTCTCCATGGTGAACACATTGAAGATTGAGGACAAGTTGGAAGGGGAAACTAACTTTCGGGCTTGGAAGGATAGGTTTCTCCTTCTATTGGAAGAAAATGATCTCAAGGAGTATGTTGAGGGTGTGGTTTCAACTCCTACCGATCCATGGGAAATGACATCTCACAACAAGAAGGAAGTGAAGGCCAAGCAAGTGTTGCTCGAATCCATAAAATACCACTTGATTCCTCACATTGTTGAGAAGACATATGCCAAGGAAATGTATGATGCTTTGGTGGGTCTATACCAAAACAAGAATATGGGCAGGAAGTTGCATTTGAAGAACCAACTTAAAGTTGTCAAGATGTCCAGTGAGGACACAATTGTGAACTATCTTATGAATATTACACAAATATGAGATTATCTTGTGGCCATCAGTGATAAGGTGGAGGATGTTGAGCTGGTGAATGTAGCGTTGAGAGGTCTTCCCAGGTCTTGGGAACCATTTGTGCAGGGGATCTGTGCATGAGAGAAGTTACCAAACTTTGACAAATTATGGACTGATTGTATCCAAGAGGAGACTCAATTAGTTTCCAGGGATGATTTGGATGGTGTGGTGAAGCATCAACACATTTGAGATGAAAGAAGGATATTAGTAATATTAGAAGTTTTGAGTGTCGTGATTATTGTCACTATGCTTCACAGTGTCCACACCGGAAGGGAAGGGGAAGAAGGCAGCAATCATCAATAGCAAAGGTTGATGGGGTTGTGGACATGTTTTAGAGGGATATCTTGTTGGTCTTTTCCCTTTCAGGTACATTTTCTAGCATGGGGACTTGGTTGGTGGATAGAAAAGCATATTTCCATATGATAGGTGCACGAGAGTTATTTGATAGCTTCACAAGACTAGCTCAAACTTGTGTGTGGATCTTGGTATGGGAACCAAGCATGCAGTATAAGGATCTGGTATGGTATCGTTCAGGTTGGATTCAAGTAAAGCGATGAGGGTGTCAAATGTGTTATGGGTGCCATAACTCATGAGGAGTGTTCCCTCGATATCATATATTGAGGAGAAGGGCTACCATATATTGTTTTGAGATGGACAAGTTTTGTTTGTTCCTATATGATATAGCTTCAAATCAACAATGGTTCTTGCAGTTAGAGAGGGAAACCTATATAGGTTGAGGGGCCATCCTATGAGAGTTGTGGCCAGTAGTATTAGAGAGACAGATGAGGAGGAGCAAGTGGCTCCACTAGTGTTGAGGTAGTAAGCCCCACCATAAGTGCAAGTTCAGAGGGAGAAGATAGCTCCACCAGTGCTACCGGCTCAGAGGGAGCCAAATTTCAGAGGGATTCATCCCTCGAGATATAGTAGGGAGGAGAAACCTCCCAATATTATTTAGAAGAAGTTGGAATTCAAGGGGATTCATCACGCTCAGAGGGAGCACCAGTCATCTAGAGGGAGTCTACATTCAGGTATAGGTGGAAGAAAGGAATCTTCCAAGTAGGTGTCATGGGTCGAGGATGCTAGATAGGAGGATGTGAAGAAGGAGGATTATAAGAGCAGTGTATCCTCCATGGAGAACCCATTTGTTGGACCAATATTTTCCTTAACGACTGAGGGAGCAACTAGTTAGGAGGAATAGACAACAAGATTTGCTTTAGTGACCAAGGATGTAGCTAGTCAGGAGGACTGGAGAGCAGGATTTACTTTAGTGATTGGTGATGCAACCAATCAAGAGCATTGGAGAGTGGGATTTTCTTCATTGACAAAGGGAGAAACCAATTAGTAGGATTGGATTGCAATTGTGGTAGCAGATGTAGTACAAGAGACAGAGTCACTTCCAGTGTGGGAGATAGAGGTACATCTAGATGTTGGAGGATGGAATGCCCCCCTTACTAAGAGGGAGTGTTGAATCTTTTGTAGCTTTAGAAGTGTTAATATTCGAATCGATTAAGATTGAAACAACAACCTCATGAGGATGAAATCCCCCTTCGTTTTTATAGAGGTGGTACTCCTCTTTGAATTATTTAAATATTTTTCTTTGGATATCTTGGGACAACGATATGTAAATGGGAGAGTGATAAATAGAAAAAACCATATATTTATTGCTTTAATTTATACATGGAATGGTTTTCAAACAACCTGATATGATCTTTATGTGCAGCAAGAAATTTATTTACAATAAGAAAATATTGGAGGAAGGCTTCAATATTAGAATATCTTTTGTACTCATCATCATATATACAATCTTCTTAACCACATATGAATAGTGGATATATCCATATCTTCTCACAAGAAATAGAAGAGAATAGTTTTGATCATCTAAAAGAATTTTAAAAGAGTATTGCAGTTAAAAGAAAAGATAATTTGATAAGAATACTTCAAACATCTCACACTCAGAAATCCGAAGATTTGAAACATCATTGAAGCCATGCCCCGAAGTAATTATTTTTGGATTTTTATTCATGAAATATATTCAACAATACAAAAAATATCTGATAGTCATATACATGGTTGTGAATACTCCATTATCATATAAGAAAATCCTTTTGAAGAATACAAGAGGAACACTTAAGAATCTCAGCCTTGTGCTCAATTTAGAGATTCAAGCATAAAGATTTGAGAAAATGGTGTAGAAAAAGAAAAAGACTGGAGAGGATAGAAATAATTTTTCATTGTTCGGAAGTTTTGTTGCATATTGATGTTTGTACCTTCTTCTTCTAATCTGTTGCCTATGCCCTCCTTGACGATGGAACCTCTTGATGAAGCCCTCTCTTTCTTTTAAAAAAATGACTCTTATAACTCCCTGAGGTAGTTAGGATTTTTCTTTCTTCGAGAAATCACTTTAATTAATGACTCAATTAAGTCTCATTAATGCATTTTCATCATTGATGTTAGTATCTTGAATTTTTTTAATGTTTATCCCATTATTGTAGTTCTTTGAATTTCAATAGATAAGAGCAACATAAGAACAAGATCACTGAGAAATACACATTCACAAGAGACACAACATTTATCCTGGGAAACCCTCTAGGGGAAGAAAACCCAACAAAAACTTCCTTATTATAAATTGCCAATA